>PVKE010035603.1:0-16808 GCA_004027555.1 Craseonycteris thonglongyai
GAGAAAGAGATTTTTTAAAATGTGAGAGAAGTTAGAAGACATAGAGGACAAAATGAGGAAATCAAATGTTTGTCCATTCGAATTATAAAAAAAAAAAAAAATGTAGAATCCACTTCGACTCCACTATTCACCGCACAGACAGCATTGTCGAATCCACACACTGAAGAGTGATTTCAGCGAGCGGGGGAAAATGCACAACCTGGTTCCTCTGGCTCACACTGCTGTCTTCTGCAAATACAACAAATACCATCCGCACTTGTGCCTTCCTTCCCTTTCCTAGATTTCATGCAGCGCCCAGTTAATCAGTCCCAGCAGGTGATGGAGGTTTGTGATGAGATGCTCCATGGTTTCAAAATTCTTATGCTTGTTCGCCCTTTGAGGCACCTTTCATCTGCAGTAGCTACTTCCCCTCTCCACCATGGGAGAGAAGGAAAACAAGCATCAGGACTTTTGAAAGGGAAGAGAGTGGAGTTAAATTGAAGACAGAAGATGTTGCTTTCTATTTTAGCCCAGCTTTTTAGGAAAGGGGTGGGGACAGGAATTGGAACCAGAAAGCAGTGAGAACTAAGGCAGCTTTAGGGCTTGGCTTCTCTCCACCTCCTCTCTCATGGTATCTCTGATTTTCTCTGGCTGTCTGCTCCCTGGTTTTCTGTATCAACCAGATTTCTTTGCTTCCCTATAGCTCCTGGTTCTTAGCACTTCAGCATGTATGGCCTCTCCAGCTCCTCGCGGTGTTGTGACCTTTTGGTTCAGCTCTTGTCATCCATTACCGCTGTTGTCTTTTGGTATACTCTCGTTCTTCTTCCTGAGATAGGAAATCTGAATTAATCAGTTGATCTTTTTGCAACATGCCACTTTATGGGTTGTTGGACCCCTTATGTAGCGGCTGCCCTTAGGTCATATGCATATCCTTGGTTCAATCAGCTAAGGCTGGGTCACATGGTACACAGTGCCTTAGGGGGGATGTTATAGGCAGATATCTTGATTGCTGTCTCAGATCCACTGCCCAACATTTGAGTGAGCACCTGTGTCAAGTACTATGCGAGGCATGAAGGGTGATCAAAAGTCTTTCACTCACTTCTTATCTGTGCACTAAAGAGGAAAGGAAACAAAGGCCATGACTAGAAGCAGATAAATAGTAGGGAGCACATGGGAAGGTGGTAAGAGTTTAGGGCTTAATAGTTTGTACCCTAAATCCCGAACAGACTTTCTCCTTCTTCAGTCTTGCTCCTTGAGTATGAAATTGAAAGATGGATAGGTCCTTAAAAAATGAATAGAACTCCCATTGAAAGCCTACCTCCAGGGCTCAGCTAAAATTCTAGCTCCTCCTAATCACTCCAGCCCAAGAGGATGCTTCTTGCCCTCTGGCTTCCCTAGCAGGGTCCGCATTTAAATACAAAGTGGCCACTTGTTTTTCTTTCTTTAATGTGGACCTCATCCTGCTTCCTCAGCCTTGCCCCGGTTTGCCAGTCTGTGTTGAGACCAGCATGGAGTCTGGTTGCCCTTCCAGTAGGAGAGAAGAGGGGATAATTAGCACTTATTAGGTACTTAAATAGGCAGGAAATTCCATGGGAGAAGAGACCAGATCTTACACGCCTCTCTCCCATAATTCCCATAGTTGACTTTCTGGGAGTTGAGGTAAAACAAATGGAAAATACTGGAAGAAGTTCTTCTAAGGAGGAGCCTTGGTTAATGATTGAATATATGTCCTATGTATTAAAATGCAACCCAATCCCAGAATTTGCTTAGTAAAATATGCAGGTATTTTGATGCTACAAAACAAAATAGCAATACTTGAAATGCCCAAGAATATATGGACTTTGAGCGGGTAATTTCTTGATTAAGGACAGGATGTGGAAGGTAGTTGCTTTCACAAGCATGAGCTGTGAGGTTGAAGGTGTGTCTGGCCCTGGGAGACCTGCCATTCAAGGGAATTTCGGAAAAAAAGAACTAGAAAAACTTTGCAAGTAGCCCAGAGAATCTTGCTGGCTCAGCCTTTTCTGGCTCTAGAGTGGATGTGTGAAATAAGGGGCAGTATTTAAGCTCAACTGGCCGGTTCTCTTATGACCTCTTTAAAAGGTCCATTTTAAGAACCTGGGGTTTTATCCAAGTATCTAATAGTTTTTTTCCTTTGGTTTATATACTCTGCTCAGAAATCTCTATTTATGAATTTCAGATATATCAAAACTAATTATCACATTATTGTTAACAGATAAATGGCAAGACTCATTGCCAATGATTGACTTTACTGTTTCAACGCAGTTAAAGAAAAGGCAGTCACAAAAACAAAACAAAGAATAAAGCTGGACAAAGCGCTGAACAGGGGAAAGTACGGGAAGCTTGCCTGTGGAGTTCTTATAAAACACCAGTCTTTTAAATATGTATTTTATTGTTTCTAGCAACTCGACAAACTAAAACCATATTGAAAATGAGTAACTGACTGAAATGAGCCAAATGCCTCAGGCAACTCAAAGCTTCCACCAGTTTGGGGTTAACTTCCGTCACTCCTCGCGTTTGTGAGATGATGATTCTAAATAACATGGAGATGAAATCATTTTTATGCACAGAATAAATTAAGGAAGGAGCCACACACACTTCAGCTTTATTAAGCCTGCTTGCTCCTTTACAACCTCTGATGTTGCACAGAAGAAGGGTTAGGAGGGGAGATATGTGTCCTTGAGTAAAGAGGAGCTGCCAGCAAATAGAGGGGACAGTGTCGGGCATCACTCTGGGTAACTTCTGCTCCTTTCCTTTTGTACTCTAAGCAACCGGGATCTTGCCGCGAACCCTGTATTATAGTTCTTTTATACCTGCGGTTGGATCACCTGGCTACAGCTCTGTTTCTTCATTTGTGAAGCAAGGAAGCATTACCATTCTCAGCAAGCTGAAAAGGGGTGATAGATACCTTAATGAGTTGACCCCTATTAACGGTTGCCTGCATTTATTAAAGAAAACTTGACATTCTCACACTTTTTTACCTACTCATATACCAGGCTAATAGAAAGAAAAGGAATAGCCGTGATTTGAAGGGAGAAAGGATTTTTGTATCGATCCCCTTAATTAGGGACCAGTTGTTTTAAAAATCATTATTTGGGGGTCAGGTAAAGGAAGAGTGGGAAAGAAGGAAGGTCGGAACAATCCATCACGTTCCCTCTTTTATATCCCAAATATGTAGGGAGTTCTGATTCCTGAGCAGTATTAGATTTTGCTTTTATAAACTCTTAGGAAGTGAAAACGATGCCAGTGACTTGCTAAGGGCAGCGGCATCTCATTGCAGTGTGGTAGGCTGAAGACCTCAGGATAAAACGGAGGACAAAAATAGCAATTTGATCTCTATCCCTTGCCAAGGTAAATCTGGAAAATTTTATTGACATTTTTTCTGTATAAATTCTAAACATTCCAAACAGTAAAAGCAGCAATGGATACAGGCAAAGCTTCCCAGAGAGCGTTGTGTGTGTGGAAGGAAAGCTCATTCACTGGGCCTGCCAGTGTGGAATGAAGGGGAACGAAATAAATGTTGGCTGTGGGTCCCCACCTTGCCCAGCGGCCTTTGTTGCAATGAGTGTGAAGCACGTGCCTTAACTTTTAGTTGCTTTGGCTTTTTTGGCTAGTGTCGCATCTGATAAGTCACAGTCTAGCTTTTCCTGTCCGGATTTTTACTGCACAGAAGGTTTCCCAATTTGCCAGCATTTGCAGCGCGGCTGGGCCCGGAGATAAAACAGAATGTGTATGTAGTATGGTATGCGTGCAACTGATGCACGAGATTCTTTCCACCATATGTGCAAAGGAGTGTGCTTTTCACTCAAGGTGCCTCTGCCAACATTGCCAGGAGCACATGAATAAGTGCTCGTGTGCTTGGAGGAGAGCATCTCATACCCCACACCAGGCCTCGCCCACTCCTTGGAAGGAGACCCTTGCAGCCACTTGCATTTCAGTTTCCCCTTTTAGCTCATCTGTTACAGTGTTTTCCACACACCTTTCCACAGCCCGAACCTCATCCTGCTTCCTCAGCCTTGCCCCGGTTTGCCAGTCTGTGTTGAGACCAGCATGGAGTCTGGTTGCCCTTCCAGTAGGAGAGAAGAGGGGATAATTAGCACTTATGATAATGAGGATGACAAGACTGTGGTTAAAAACTCATCAGTTACAGAGGAATGACATGAAGGAAAAGCAGCTGATGTTTTTTTCTTTCCTTTTAAATCAAGCTTGTCCAACCCACGGTCCGCATGCTTTGAATGAGGCCCAACACAAATTTGTGAACTTTCTTAAAACATGAGAGATTTTGTGCAATGGTTCTTTTTAGCTCACCAGCTATCATTAGTGTTAGTATATTTTATGTGTGGGCCCAAGACAATTCTTTGTTTTTTCCAGTGTGGCCCAAGGAAACCAAAAGATTGGGTCACCCTTGCCTTAAATATTTATTGTCCTTTGTCTCCTGCAAAGCACAGCATATCAAACCTTTTTATAGTAAAGTACATTGGTCTGGTCTTTGTAGGTAAATCTGCCAGTGGAACACCTGTCATGATAAGGAAAAAGAAAGAATGCGTGGTATAAAGGGATTGTATTTTTCACTCACGTCTTTGAATCTGCCTTGAATCTCCTTGTAGCCTAAATAAACCGATCCAGAGGTTTTTGGGGGGGTTAATGTTTTTTTATACTTTGATAATTGCTGCCTAAAATTTGAATCATCACCTCCTTGACTTCACTGAAAACTTAATGTTTGTTTGAAAGCATACAATATTTCTGACCAAAAGATATCAGTGGACACACAACTCAAACTCTTCTCTTGAACTATGCCATTGGAGTTACATGGTGGTTACTAACCACTCTCTCATTTTTCCAAATATGGGTAACAAGTACTAGCCCCACTTCACTGATGGAAATCAAAGTCACAGGGCTCATTCATTTGGTAATTGGTTATTTTAACAGAAACTGTGACTAAGGAACATGATTACACACCTGTCAGCCCTATGACGGGAAGGAGATCTGTCTGTGAGCAGAGGAACAGGCTGTATTTCTACCTGGTCTCCGTGGAGTCTTCTCCATCAAAGATGTCATTTTTAATTTTTACCTCAAAATAAGACAGACGTGATAGCTATGGCCCTGTCTGTGTCAGTTATAGGAATTGCCACCACAGATGCTAATCTAAACTAATACAGTTTCATTTTGATTATATCTTTGTAGACATCAGATCCTAGAGCACAGGAGAGCAGGATATAGTGTGAAGAAGTAAATGAGCATAAACGTGTTTGCGCTATCTGTTCCTGAGACAGAGCAAGGGATGGGGAGAATAGGAATGAAAACGTTTCATGCAAAGAGGACATTTTACTTTAGGAGGAAATACATCTGTAAAATAAGAGAGAACCGTTTCCAAATGCACAGGTGACTTATGGAGAAGAGAGTTCCAGGTGATTCAGCATCTTGTCTAAGCATTGGAAAAGAGAGATGATGTGTCAGAAAAATGGGGATAAACACATTAAAAAAAAACAACCCAAAACTCAAAGGCAACAATTTTGCACTGCATTCTAAAAAGAATAAGGACCAAATAAATGGCGCAACATTTAGTTAAAAAAAAAAATAATTCTAACCTTTAGAATAGGAAAATAGCATTCACTCATTCACACATTGTCTGAAAATGGTTAACCAAATATTAGATTATTCAGAAATTCTCTTTCCCCTTTACCTTATCTGCACCTCTCTGTCTTTGGTGAGGCCACTCAGCTTGGAAAGAGTGTGTGGGTTACAATGTATGTGTGCCCAAGCCCTGCTGAGCACTTCAATGAGCAAATGATACAGGTGTCCTCTCTTACTGCTTAAGAAACAAAGCTGATACGTGGTGAAGTTATTAATAGTAGCTGGAAAATAAGGAATAAAGGGAGATAATATAAATGGTAATCAAGGGGGGACCAACAATGAAACCTTGGTCATGTTACAGTTGGCCCTCTGTATCCATGGGTTCCTTATCTGCGATTCAACCAACCCCAGATCAAATGTAACATTTCTTTTTTTTCTTTCTTTTTTTTTTTAAAGATTTATTTTTATTGTTTCTGACAGCGAGCGAGAGAGAGACAGAGACAGAGAGAAGGGGGAGGGCCTGGAACAGTCTTCATAGTTGCACATCATCAATTTTTCCATAGGTCAGGGCCAGGATTTGATCCTTGGTCCCTGGGGCTGCAAAGTGAGCGCTTAACCCATTGAGCCATCCCGGCTTCCCCAAATGTAACATTTCTGAGAAAAATGTGGCATTGTTGCTAGGTAATTAGGCCTGCGATGGTTGCATCTGTACCAAACATAGACTTTTTTCTTGTCATTATTACCTAAACAATATAGTATAACAACTATTTACATAGAATTTACATTAGGTAGTAAAGGTAATGTAGAGATGATTTAAAATATCAAGGACGATGTGCTTATGTTATATGCAAATACTATACCATTTTATATAAGAGACTCGAGCGTCTGTGGTTCCTGGAACCAATCCCCCGTGGATATCAAGGGACAACTGTATTTGTCAAAAGTGTGACAAGGGCTGTGGAATCCAGCATGTAACAGTCTCCACAAATGCCAGGCTTCTTAGCTAGCATGGAGAGTTTCTTGGTGGAGATGCCACTCATGCAACCTAAGAGGAAATGAAGAGATGAAAAGAAAAGAAAACAATGCCTTATTTGCAGAGAGCAAAGTGGTTAGTCAGATGGCCACAAGGAGCTAGAAGTGGTCATTAAATATTGCTATATCCAGGCTGTGTGGAGGGCTAGGATCCTGATTAGTGGGTGTGTTTTTGCATTTCTAAAAGTCCTCAAGCCTTCGCCAGTGTCTTCTGATTATCATTTGCCTTTGTCTGCTGACCATGCTCTGTAGTTGCACACACACAATTTTAATCAAGATTTTAATATGAAAGGATAGTGGGTCCCTGTTGCCTTCCTGCCAGCTGAGTTGTTCTTTCCAGAAAAGAAAGTAGGTTTGTGAAATGTGAACTCTCATCTATTTATTGAGTACATTCTCTGTGCCAGGCCTCATGTGGGACATGTGATAAATTATCTTATTTAATCCTTGCAATGAATTTCTGAGCTAGATATTATGCCCTCCACCACCCTTTTTACTGGTGGCACCAGAAATCAAACTCAGCTCAGTATTGACACCAAATGGCCCCCCTCTCACTTATTTCTGTACTAATTAAATAGCACATGGGGGCCTCCGCCTTTAAGAATTTTCTCTCACTTTTTACTTTCTTATGATTCTTGTCTGCTTGTAAGAATATTTTCTACTTCTTGCCTTTTGTGGTTGGTTTAGTTTTATTTACCTTTTAAAATTTTTAATTAAAAAAAATCTCCATTTTAAATAGGATATAAATGTATGGTATTTGATGCTCCAAATTGTGTATGGTTAGATCTTGGCAAGGGGCCATTTGCTTTATTGTTACAATTGAAATTAAAAAGTTAAAATGTGTTGAACATGTGGGCTGAATACCATTCATTTTTGATACTTAGTTGTCTGACTGCCTACAATTTCTGGGCACACAGTAGATACTTAATAAATGATAAATGAATGAATGAGTGAGTGAATGAATAAATAAGATCTAAGGAAAAAGCTAAGGAAGTGCCTTTGTCGTTGCTGTTTGCTCCCTGTGGGGTCCCAATGCTACATATAGTGGTTTGGTATAAATATACAGTGGCGAAACCTATGGTTAGTGGAATTCAGCAAAACATTTTTATAACTCAAAGGTGAAATTCTGTCATCCCCTAAGGCAAACAAATGAATGAAATTTCTTTATTTTAGTGGGTTACGTGTAAACACTGCTTGCTTTTATTAATACGGAAAGGCTAATATTAGTGATACTTATATCAAGTGATCATTCGTATTCCCCTTTTAGTATTTTCCACATCAAACATAACAGTTTTCTGTTCTATGATTAGTTAAGAGAACCACAAGAAGAGTTCTACAAATCGGGTCCTTTGTTCTTGAAAACACGTCTCAGTTTGTCTTGATACCCAAGAAAGGATTCAGGCTCCCACTGTCACCTTGGGATCCTGTGCACATGAGACTGGAACATAAGAGATTTCCGGATGAGCAGCCCCCCAGCCCCGCAGTGAGCAGTCTGTCACGTTCAGGGGTGTGGCCTTCCCCTTCTCCATACAGACTTTCTCCTGCTGTCGCCCAGGATTCCCCAGCGCAGGCCCAGCCCACCTCCCTCGGCCCCCGCCCTTCCCTCTCCTCCACCCCCAGGGCAAGTGCAGAGTCCTGGAAAAGGCCCCGCCCTCCAGCCTGCAGGGCTTGGGGTTGAATCTGATCAGCTTTTGGCTGTGCTCTTGTTGCCCCCGTTGCCTTTGGCCTAGTAGTTGACTGACCTTCAAGGCTTGATCCTCAGGGAGGTGCTCACGTCCATGTGAGCTGCTCTGGGCATCAATACGTCACTGTGAAGAGCGTAGACCAGAAGGCAAGATTTCCCTCTCTTCTGTAAGGACCCACGGGGACACTCGAGCCATGACTTCTCTGCTTCTAGTCATATCTACAGCTTCCGTTGCTCACTGTCTGTCAAGCCTCCTCTGCCAACTGTGCCAGAGTTGAAGAGCCAGTGTGATGTGGGTGGCAAGAGCCTGTGCGTGGTGTCGGGACACCCGCGTGCAGAGCCTGGCTTTGCCATTGTAAGCTCCTTAGCTTTGGACAAGTTACTTAACTTCTCTACACTTCAGATTCCTTGCTGGCAAAATGGAGGTGGTAATGGTAATGTACACCTCATGAGGATTTGGGGAGCTCTAATGAGCCAGTTAGCATGGTGTCTCACACAGCACAAACTTTAATCTTAACGTTACTGTCAAAGTGACTTCCGTGTTGAGTTGCTTCCTTTGTGGTGACAGCTCCATAAGGCAGTCATCATGCTGGAAGTTCCTGCGGGTGGTGATATTCTCTCCAATGGAATCCAGAATGTGGTCTGGGAACCTTCTTCCAATGTGCCTCCCAGTTATCTCATGTCTAGAACCACACCGGGCAATTGAGACACCGGGGTGCCGAGGAACTGGAATAGTTAGGGAATTTTGGTAACCAGAAAGGTTGGGTGAGGGAGAGAATGCAGCAAACAAGAGGGGCAGGGCTGCAGAGAAAAACTACATCTTCTCGATTATACTAAAAAGGGAGATGATGTAGAAACCCAGTAACTGCTTGTCATTTGTCATCTGAGCTTTGATTCCAAAATATACTTCCTAGAAATATAACAATAATAATAATCATCATAATAAATGTGATAGAGGAGCAACTTTTAGATAGTTATCATCTAAAAATGGACCTTAACCTGATACTCAGCTGTTGGCTTCAACAGACTCTTCCCTCAGCACCAAATTCTACTCCAGTGATTACCTTCTATTTAAACATGCCACAATCCCGCCTTTTATTACCTCCATTCATCATCTGCAGAGTGACTGGGATTTAAAATTAAGACTCCGGAGAGTGTCGTTTCAGCGGAGGTTGTTATTTATGAAGCCTCTTTGCTGCTGTCTTTGCATTCGGCTCCTCCGAGAGGCTCGCTGGCCCTGGGTTTGGAAACAAGGCAATTCAGACTTTGTTTCTTTAAGCCTCTTAACAGGTCAGGTGGCACATGGGATGTAATCGAAGCTGTCAGGAGGACCATCCTGTTCTGAGTCACATCCCCCCTCACACTCTGAGTGACCCCGAGGCAGAGTGAATACCTTTCTCCTTTGCTGCCTCCACGGGCACGAGTCCACGTGGGTCCGTGCACAGTGACAGTCAGGATTTTACTCCTGGTCCTGAGCTTGGTTCTTCAGGGTCAGGCCAGCTTTAGATCTTTACAAACATTGCACGATTCCCACTCCTACGTGTTACAAAAGAAATCTTACCTTTACGATACATTGTGTGTGGGGTATCGTTATAGAATGTTATATAATGTAAAACTGTCCTAGGCCAAAGCGGTGACCAGGGTGACCCTCCTGTGGCTGTCCAGAGTGAAGGACCAGAGTAGCTGGTCCAAGGTTATGTCCATGAGGGACAGCAAGCTTCAGCCAGGCCAAGTGCGTGGACCAAAGGGTCCAAGGCAGTGCCAGAGTCATGAGTGAGGGCCGAGAGCTGGGAGTGGTATGGAAGTGACCTCAACCCTGAGCTGATAGGGAGCTAGTGACAAGGGTACAGGGTGATTACTGAGAATACCTTGGGGTAAATATAGGCCCCTTATAGGTTGGTGGGCACCTAGGGGATGGGGTAGACTGAAGCTTAGCATATGAACGATCCAGAGAAGATGTAGGCAACCCTGTAGTATCTGGACGCTGCTTATGGCGTTTATGGGAACCTTTGTTACAGATAACAATTGTGCCATCCTAGTTTTTGACAGATATGGCTGCTAACTTAGAATTTATAGTCCTTGACCTCAGACTTAAAACCAATTCAAGGATACCACTTGTTTCAGTTTGTGACTCATGACCAGCATCACCAACCTATGCCCGTTGAGTTATTTCTTCTGTAAGCAGTGAGAGACGTGCACCGATTCATCCACGTCCTTGCACTTGTTTTCTGTTGTCCCTCTCCCCTTTGCCAAGACCCATTTGTTTGCACTGTGGCAGGTCACGATGAAGGGTTTGTTCTGTGACCAGGACACAGAACAAGCTAACTCTCCAGGACGATTGTGGACCAAGCCTCTTGCATTGTCTTCTCACCAACTGAGTGAATGAGCTATGGACGTGACCAGGGCTGTATTACTGTTGATTTGGTGCAATTCTTCCTAGTAGTGGAGAGTGTTGTGATGATTTGGGGCGTCTTCTCAGCTAGGCAAGTCCAGGGCCTCAATTTCACCACTTTGTTAAAGGGGCTTCCTGGCTTTGATGAACTGACTCACGTTAATGAAAGTCACATTCTGCATTTGTATACTAGAGTGTCAGGACTAAATGAGATAAGACACACAAACGTCCTTCAGAGTCTGTATAGCATCATCTATAAGATTAATAAAAGTAAATTCATATGGGGGGGGGGGCGGTGCCGGGATGGCTCAGCAGGTTGTATGCTCCCTTTGCAGCCCTGGGGTCCGAGGATCGAGTACCAGTCCCAGCCCCAGCCTGTGCAGACCCATATGCTGAACTGTGGTGGTGTGCTACCCATGTGGGGGTGGCATCAGTTCACTTCCTGCCAGGGCGTGCCTCCACGAAGGAGGCCCCCGGCCTGGTCCCCATCCTGTGCGGCTCTGCACCCACCTGTGTGCAGTGAAACTATGTCGAAAAACTGATGACGTACAACTATGGAGACTGCTCTGGGCCTTCCCCTTTCTCTATCAGTCTCTCTCTGCCTCTGTCTCTCTCTGTCTCTGTCAAAAGCAATAAAATAATTCTTAAAAAATAATATGATATTGCTTCTAGAAATTAACAAAGGAAATTGCTAAAGGATTTGAATGGTTGAGTGAGCTCTGTGGGACATGTACTTCTAGAATTGATGGGCTTAGGTGTGTAATCAATGATCCTAGGCTTATTTAATAAGAATCAGGTTAAAGAGGTTTGTTTGTTTTAAGAACTAATTTTATAGATTTTGAAGTACCCTCTCCCTCAGGCTGTGCCAGAGACCTAGACCTACTGGCTTGTGCTTGCTCTGGCCTCTCTTTTCCGAGGTTCTTTGAAGACCACTATGCCCCCTTCAGTTATATTTCCCATTTCCCTCCTTTCTTGATTTTCTTGGCGAATTCAATCTTGGAAAGCTAACACCAAAAGAATGATGAAAGCCTCCCTTAATTAATGTATATTTAAAAGTGAATGACATCAGTATTGTCGAGTTATTGCATTTTTATTTTATTTATTTATTTTTTACCACTAGCAGAGAGGTAGTAATTGCTCAGGGTTTAGAGTGGGGACTCTGGAGGCAGATTACCTAGGTTGGAATCTTGGTTTCAACACGTGTTAGCTGTGTGACTGTGTAAATTACATAATCTCTCTGCTACAATTTCCTCATGTAATAATGAAGGCGAGTACCTATCTCCTAAGTTTCCTTTTTGATTGGTATATGTAGGGATATGTGTGTTAAACACATAGAAAAGCACGTAGAACAGTGTCTGGCGTGTACGTAAGGACTGTAAGAATGTTAGTGGTTACTGTGAATCCCTGATAATATCCAGAGCAGTATCCTCATCTGGTTCTGGTGTGTTTCCTATTCCCATTTGAGGCCAGGTTATTTCTGGAGAGACTTCCTGTGGATCGTAAAGCTCCTCCATTATGTCTGGATCCTTTCCTAAGCCTTACAGATGGGGTCCTGGAGCCCCCTTCTAGCCCTTGCCTGCGTCACATTATCTCTTAATTTCTCGGGTCCATCATGAGGTCTGTACATAGAGACACGAGTCCAGCCCCTTTCTGCCTAGTGATTTCAGAGAACTGGTATAAAAGGACCACCTGAAATGCCTAGATTAGGCCAATTATTTGAGCATTTTATAGGCGCCAATCGGTAGCAAAGTGGAATCATCTGTGTTTCCCTGCCTTTTGTTTCCCTTCATGGGTCCCTGGGTAATAGATGCACATGAATAGTGAAAAAGCCAAAAGAGGAGGGGTGGGCGGAGGCAGGAGATGGGGGAAGGGGAGCAGTCGAGGAGCCCGGATAATCCACCATAGAGCAAGGGTCCTGGGATAATGAGAAGCTGCCCGGGACGTGATGGCCTGTGTGTGGCTTTAGCAGAGAATAGAAAAGAAGGCGGCTGCATGCCCCAGCGGCTGTGCCTCACCTATAGAACCTTTGAAAAAACAATTCTTACCAAACAAAGACCCTCAGGTGACCTAACAAAGAGCAGTGCATGACAAATCCAGAAGAGTCATCTGTCTGATAAAGGAAAAATAGATTAGAAAACTGATCAGGGAAAACAAGAATTTTTAGAACCACTTAGTAACTGCTCGGATTATTCCACACACAGCTGGAACGTGCTGGGCCGAGCGTGCTATATTTTCGGTCGTGTGGTAGCTGTATTTCAGGCCAGTGTGGACTCCATTGCTGTAACTGTCATGCAGTCCATTAGGGGCCCTGAGTGAGGACAGCCGTTAATCAGGCACGAGATCAGCTCCGTAGCTGCACTCGCTCGCCGTGTCGAGTGACTCTGACCTGACATCGCTGAAGGAGATGCTCCTGGAGGCCATAAACATGATTCGATTCCCACTATCTCCGTGTTGTGTATTTGTGGCCGTTATTCTTTAAAGACTCTAAATTGGATATTAAAACATTTATGATATATATAAAGGTTTGCAGAGAGTGGAAGAACGGCTGCAGCCGATCAGTCCATGTCATCCATCATGTGTGAGCTGTCAGAGGGGGCTGCCGCGGTAGGGGAGAGCCCGTTGCCTGCCTGTGGAGGCGGGTGGGGAGTTAGGAAGAACTGCACTGGGGAAATAGCCTCTTCCTTGGCCCACA
Organism: Craseonycteris thonglongyai; assembly: GCA_004027555.1. Lineage (NCBI taxonomy): Eukaryota > Metazoa > Chordata > Mammalia > Chiroptera > Craseonycteridae > Craseonycteris > Craseonycteris thonglongyai. The sequence goes on from PVKE010035603.1 coordinate 13,369, forward strand.
TGCAAAATGGGCATCTCAATACATTTTGTTAAAAGAACCACGTCAAATAGCACCATTGCAGGAATCCCACAGTCACTCTTTGATGACGAACTAATGAAAGAGAGCATGGGATCCTGACACAAAGATTAGTAGTACCGTGACTGGAGCAGATGCCTGGGTGCACAGGTTCATGTTGCTGCGTGCCTGGGAGCCCGGTGCCAGGTGGGGGTCCTCTGTCCAGGAGAAAGATCTCTCTACCTGAGCTATGTGCACACACAGTCCTGGAGCCATGCAACTCTCTGTGTCTGTTCAGTGGCTTGACTATTTGCATAGAAACAGCCCATACTTAAGGGGTATCTGTTTGTAGAGGAATGCATCTCAGAGTGGAGAAAATAAAACACTCTGGACCCTGGCTTAAGGAAATGCAAAAGGTTAAAGAATCCATTCAACATATATTTACAGGATTGTTTTTAATATAAGGTACTCTGCTGGGCATGGGGGCTTCATTCATAATGCATGGCCTCTACCCTCAAGCACTGTCCAGTCTGGTAGGGAAGATAAGACAGGAGTCATAACCAAGATGAGTTATACCAACTTATACCCACACTGACTTGGGGCACTATAACTAGGTGAGATATCAGAAACGGGGGGCAAGGCACCAGGTTGGTTAATGTAGGAATGGACTTTCAAGGATGAGACAAAAACCAGAGGTTGACCTTTGGTTTTGTTAGTCAAAGTTCAGTTTAGGTTGGAGGCAGAAGAGAGAAACATGTGGGCAAAAGGATTATTGGCCAAAGTGTGCATTGAGTACAAGATTGAGTACAGTGAGGTTAAGACCCTGGTGTCTAACCAAGTGGCAGAGACAGGTGTTGGGCAGAAGTGCATGGAATAGTTTGTGAAGGTCCAGGTATGAAGCAGGTATGATCAGAGAGCTCCGGGCGGCGGACCACTGAGACTCAGGCCTGGAGAGAACTCCTGAGGTTCAGGGTCAGAACACTTACCTTTGTGGACTGGAGTACGAGGCAGAATGTCCAATTGCTAGGGTTAAAAAATAGGAACCCATTCATTCCCTTATTCACTCGCCATTTGACTTATGTAGTCCTTATAATATGTCAGGAACTGCTTGTAGATGATGCTCTGGAGATTTGCAGCCAAATAGAACACAATTTTTGCACTCGAGGACCTCACCAATTAGCGGAGAAGGCACACATATAGATGGTCATCGTGCGATGTGATGGATGGAATGGACATATATACAGGGACGGGGGGGTCACAGACCCCGGATTAGGGCCAGAAGAAAGATGTCTTGAATGGCTTCCTAAAGGAGCTGCGGTCTGAATGAAGTCTTAAAGGATGGGTAAGAGTTTTCTAGGAGAAGCAGGGAAGAGAGGTGGAACCTGGCTTCACTGTGAAAAAATGGGGTGAAGGACAGGAACTCAATTGAAGGGAACTGAGACTTTAGTCATGAGGCGTTGGGGCACCAAGATGAAAATAACTGGGCAGTAACTCAAGTAAAAGCAGGAGCTACCCATAGGTCTCCTTATGTTATTCCAGACCAGGGAATTTTACTGAAGGGCAGAGAAAACGGACTGCTTCCTACGTCAAATTCACAACACACTGAAAGGCCGCATGTGAGAGCTGCCATTTATTCCTTTCTGAGCTTCCTCAAGAGAATGTGTGCAGGTGTTTGACAAAGGAAGGAGAGACCAGAAAATGAAATTCCAAGAGTTTCAGAAGTGGTGTCCCCATGCTTTTATCTTGAATTTTGAAAAAGAAATTCTATTACTTCTGGTTCAAAAATTTATTTTTAAATACATTTTTCTCCCTCTACAACTACTCATCTCTAAACTTATTCCTACAACTTTGAGATGCACTATTTTTGACGCTCCCAAGTCTGGTAACGACACCACACGTGTGAGCTGACATGTGCTGCCTCTGCCACAGCATTGGAAAGCTAAGTCTGGAAGCTCCACAGAGCTCTTCCCAGTTCAGATTTCAGGCAGAACCTTTTCTTGTTTCCAAAAGAAATTCTGAAATCACAATGACACAGAGGTGTAAACTCCCAGTCATTGCAGGGAGGTTTAAAGTCTGCAGCCTCATTGCCTTACTACTTAAATGGCAACAGTGTTAACCTTTTCACTGAGTTGGAGACACCTCACTCTTCTGGGGTCCGCCGTGGAACTGTTTTTAGAAGGTTCCACGTTTTCTCAAGGAGTCTTCCAGCGGAGAAAGAAGGCTGATTTTTTAATATGCTCATGGCACCAAGGCTTTGGCCCAAAGAAAGAAGTGAATTCTTTGAAAGAGAAGTACAGTTTGCTTTATGTAAGAATCAAAATTAAGTAGTGATGATTCATGGGGAAAGAGAGGTGAATACAAAGTTTGTTTAAGCCAGAGATTTTTGAGGTAGCGAGACAATTAGTCTACATTTCTCACATAATCTAATATTCATTCAAATGCTAGGCACAATGTGAGAAAGGATGTATGACTGTCAGCAAGACAAGGAACTCCCTTTGCAGTTTAATTGAAGGATTTTAATTTTTGTTTCTATTTTATGGCAGAAGTGAAGGCATCCTAGAATAATAGATTAAAAAATGCACTTTTGGTCTAACAATCACATGTGTAGTCAAATGAAAAAAAAAAAAGATAGTTTCACCTTTGCTTTTTCCCGTGGTTGGCATAAACATCAAGCATATTAGAATAAAGATACCTGGAGAGAGTTAGTTCATCATGAAGTGTCTTGACATTCCTTCTGTCAGAACTAGTCACCACAGAACAAAGTCAGACATCGACACAGCTCTCCTGGCCCCAGTGGATACCAGGAGCTGGCCGTGGGGTGGTCTACCCCGAGACAGGCAATTAGAGAAGGCATCATCTGTAGAGCATTTAGGGACAATAATAAAACCAGCTGGAAGTTGGTCTGCTTTATGTTATTACCGTGACCAGTGACTCTGAACATCTTCAGGGTTTGAACACCCCTTCCTGCAGTGGCTGTCACTTCCCTCTGTCCACCCCTCTTCCCTTGATGTGCCATGGTCTGCCACCCAAAATGGGGCAGATGCAGAATAAGGCACGGGCTTCTATATACATGAGGTTATAAAATGTTCGAAAATGATTGGACGTGAAGGATAAGGAAGTTCCTGTGGATTTTGTTTAATGCTGCCACCCAGTTGCTGCGGAGTGATAACAGAGCCCATACCTACCGAGCACGTAGTATGCAGCAGGTTGTGGCTAGGATTGAAGATTGGCAGCGAGGAACCAGACACCATCCTGCCCCTGGGAGGCTGCACTGGGGGAGCCAAAGAGCACACCAACCCGTGTAAGGGTGCACCTGTGTCGGTGCTGAGAGAGAGCGGAGTGGAGATATTTTTTTGGGTTAGAGAGGTGCAGGAAGGCCATTTGGAGGAAGTGGTCTAGTAGTTCTTCCAGGATTATTTGTCTTTCCAGAAACTAAAAACAAATAA
>PVKE010035604.1:0-16805 GCA_004027555.1 Craseonycteris thonglongyai
TTATAAGCTATGAAGTCTGTGGTATTTTGTTATAGATGCCTGGATAGACTGAGACAGTACTAGAAATCTCTAAGTTGATGGCCCATCTTTTCTCAGACATGTTCTCTAGCTGTCATTGATAAGGGAAGATGTGCCAGAATTTGATGTTGACTCAGAATAAAAAAATAAAAAATAATAAAAAAAATAGCACCTTTTCTTATCAGTTGGTTGTGTGCGAATGATTCCTGGGCAAGCTGGCTTACCAAATGCTTGGCATCTGTGGCCTGCTCTTCTCGTCCATGCCTCCACTCTCTTGGTTGTTGGTCTTGCCTTGGCAAGCAATTCTGGGACATCTTATAGAAATTAGAAGGGGGGCTTCTAACTTGAGAAAAAGTATGTGCAATTTTACTTTAGTTTTTCTTTCCTTTTGCTTTGTGCTGTGTCAATGACACTAAATTGATAGGATTATTCTTGGCTAGAGTCTATCCTATAATTTTGTGTAATTATTCTAGAGTTGATGTAACAGAACTGAATTTTTGAGGTAAATGTATAGGGTTTAATGACTTGCAGTCTGGATTTCTTACAGAAGGAGACCTGAATGATTTTGATATTCTTTTTGGCTCTTTCATCATAGATTTGGCTGCAGATTTACCATATTTTCTTGATTTAAGAGATGCTGTCTATTCCTTCAAAAAATGTTTACATCTGCTTCTTTCTTTCTAGAAAGAAAAAGAAAACATCTTGATTTTTTCTCTCAGTGAACAAACTATTCTTTAAACTATAAACATTGAATGTGATGCTATTCATCAATGTGCCTTTTCCATTGGCGAGATTTTTGCTGTCTTAGTGTTGGGGTCCTCTACCTAAGGGAGATCATTCATTTCTTCCTGGGTATAGTATATTTGTATTCAGGTAGCTCCTGCTATTTAGGCTGTGGATTCCAGTCCAAAAGGAAAAGGCTTTCCCCTTAAGTGAGGGTACCTGATTATATACTCTGTTTCTCATCGAAGTGAAAGCAAGACTATTCACTGAAATTATCCAGGGAATAATAAAAACAAAATTAAAAGAATTTCCAGAAGGCTGCATGCTTCATTCCTCGAGGACTGAGAGAGGATTTGGTGACATGTGGTTACACAGTAAGTTCTCCATCCAGGTAGCCAGGAAGTGGGTCAGTTCTGGTGGTCACACCTGGCCAGGAACCCAGGAAAGGGCCTCGTAGACAAGTAGAGGAACTGAACAGAGAGCAGAATGGTGGTGAAGTAACTTCAAGAATGAGAGAGGATAGGAAAAAGTTTATACTGGGCAAGGAATTTGGGGGATAAGCACTAAGATCTAAATAATTTCTGGAAAACTTCCAGGTAAGTATCCTGTATAAAACTCCTGGATAATCCATTTTAAAAGTCTACATCAAATATCTACATTATTGTCCAAAATATAGAGATCATCTATATATGCAGCAAATATTTGTAATGTTGTCCAAAGTATATGAAGTCAGATTTGTGTTTCCCTTGAATGTATTTCCCAGCTGAGACTGAGCTACAGGGGCCTTGGGGATTATTTAGTTTAAATTACATATGACAAAATATAAAGATGTTTTTTAGCAAAATATAAATGTATTTATGTCAACTAATCACAGTAGCAAAACATTGAAAGATAGTTTTGAGCAGAATTGAAAGCAATATGCATAACTAGGCATAACCAGGAAGTTTTACATCTGTCTCTGCCCATTAATTCTTGGGCCTACTCAATTGAAATTTTGAGGGGAGTTTAGTAAAGGAACAGTTTATCTAGCTGTGGGCAGGGTTAAGGGGCTCTAGAAGGAATACTGAAGTACCCAGGGACCAGAAACAGTGAGAAGCTGTTTCCTGGGACTGAAGGGAGAAGGGAAGATACAGGATTTTGGGGGTCCATGGAGAGCTCAGGTGATGGAAGAGGAGCAGCCGGACAGGAGCTGCAGTCAGAGAGGAAATGGACCAGAACCATGGAGTTAAACAGGAACAAGAGGAAAGAAATACCCTCATTCCTCTCTTTCCGCACACTCTGATGTGCTGTTGGCTTCCATTGGCTGAACCATAGGGCACCAGAGCCCAATGAACCCAGATGATCCTATCTGGAAGTGTCAGTCCCCTGGGACACCGGTGATCAGAGAAGCACAGAGAATGGGCCTGAGCTGATGCACAAATGGAGAAGAACCAGCCCTCTTCATCTTACTAGTGAATTTTGACCCTTCTTTAAGAAACGCCATCCAGTTTTGGAATTTTTCTTGATGTATCCAGGCTCCGTCCATGGCTCTACAACATTTATAACTCTTAGACACACTAGGCTTCACATTCTCTTTAGTTTTTTATTTACCAAAACAATAGTTTTCAAACCTTTTTTCCTGTCTCAACACACAGAATGAGTATACATCAGCACACATTGGTAATGCTGGTGTTCAGTGAAGGTGTGATATTCTCCTAGAGAAGGAAACACGTTGCCTCAAGGAAGAGAACCCTGTGGGGTGTGGGGTGCCATTTGAAAAAGCCCTTCCAGATGATTCTGATAGTCCTCTGTGTTCCTCTGAGAATCACTGTGCTTTAATTAGGAGTCTCTTAATGACACAACCCTTCTCTTTCTGATAGGCAGGATAGAGTTTTTTCTTTAGAACATTTGATTTTCTGCAAATGACAACAGTAGAAATGCTTGAGAATTTGGATTTCAGGGGCTTGGATTCAAATCTCATTCTGACTGTGTGATCTTAGACTAATCAGTTAATGTCTTTGAGACTCAATATGTGAATCTGGAGAGTGGGCATATCTATATTTATTTTCCAGGGTTGTTGAGAAGAGTAAGTTTTAGTCAACTGAAGTGCTTTGTAAATAGGAAAATGCTTGGTAATTGCTACTTATATTATCATTATTTTCATAATGTCTTTTCACACATAGAAAAAGCTGGCTTTTTTGTTCTATGCAGCTTCCCTAAAATTGAAAAAAATATATTATAATCATTTATGGAAATACCTTAGTTTGAATCCTTTGCATCAATTTTTTTTTTCAATCAAAAGAGGCCATAGTCTTTTGGCTATTATTGTTTTACTTGATTTATTTTTTGAAGTTCTGAGTTTATATAAAGATGAATTAACATAACTCTTTTCATAATTACAAAACCTTGAGATTCCTTTGAGTTTTAACACTTCAGACACAGACACTTTTCCCCTTAGAAGGTGTAATCACTTTTTAATTTCAAACTTCAAAATGTATTTATGACAATATACTAAAAGTAAAATAGTTATGTCTCCAAGTGATGACATTGTAGGTGAATCTACACTTCCAGTTAACTTTAATATTGTTAAGTTACTTCTATACCTAATACAGTTAACGTTCATTTAAATCAAACATAGTAAGTTTTTCTTTGTAATTTATTTCATTTTGAAAGCAATATGGACATATGCTTATTGTAGCAAACTTGGAAAATTAAGAATCATTTTACTTATTCTTATTCTTCAAAAATAACAGTTAATCTTTTAAGCTAATTTGCATTCATTTCTTCATGCCCCATGCATATATTTTAATAGTTGTAAAAACTCCATCTAGTTTTTCTCTTACAGTAGATGGTGACTATTCCACATTACTGCAGATTTTTCATAAATAAGTCTAACAACTACACAGTCTAGCAAATGGATATAATGTTAACATGACATTTAGATGATTTATTTCTACTGGATCTTAATATATATTTTATTTATTTATTTATTTTGACAGAGGGGAGAGAGAGAGAGAGAGAGAGAGAGAGAGAGAGAGAGAGAGAGATAGATACAGAGACAGAGAGAGAACTGAACTGGGGGAGCTCCCAGTTCAGCATATGGGTCCGCACGGGCCGGGGCCGGGATTCGATCCTCGGTCCCCGCCGCTGCAAAGTGAGCGCTTAACCCACTGAGCCATCCCGGCTTCCCCTCTACTGGATCTTAATATGTATTAAGTTGAATAAGGACAGCGAGAGTTCAAAAAGGAAAGAAGAACTTCTTTCCACCTATTTACAACTTCCTCTCTTTTATGTGTATCTTTTCTATTTTTCATTAAAAGTTAACTAACTTGTTTTACAAGCAGCTCTTGGAAACTCTGGCAGTGAAATATAGGCACAACCCCTTCAGTCCTGTTACACAGCCGAACTGTAGCTCCACTCTGGCAGAGATACTGACTCAGCGGTGCAGGTTAGTTATTGAACTTCCCAAGAGAAATCTGAACTTTCGAAAGTCTGGGCTTATCAGCTATTTCTGTCACGTACATATACAAACATACTCACAAATGTTGAATATTAGGATTCTAGATGGCTTATTTTCCTTATTTGAAGAAAATGTTCTCTCTCCCAAGACGTCTAAAATGCTGCTATGAATTCCAAGAACCATGGGAAGTTGGGAAGGTTAGAGATTATCTATATAAGACTTTTTGACATATGACATGTCTGCCATGTTTTTCCATTCTATAAAACACATGGCAGACATTACTAATCAATCACTCTTTCCTGAGACAGCTTCAGACTCCTTTCCAAGATAGTACTACCACAGCAACTCCTTATACGTGGTTCAAGAAAATAGATCTACTTACCATCAAGAGCTCATTGAATTTCTTTAGGAAATGAAGCATTTTCTATTTTGTGAAGCAAAAAAAAAAGTGCATCTGCTTGGCTTGTTAAGCACCTGTAGAGGTTTACATTTTTTTAAAAATTCCGAGGTTGAAAGCAAAATAAAGACACTGATCTAAGCATAGGATCAAAGATACACAGGTAAGAACAGATCCAGAGAGAGGTTAGTTACCTGGTAGCCACGGTCAGGACCCCATGGGAATCAGTACCTTAGAGAGGGCATCATATATGATAAAGTGGTCCTCAATTTCACAGGTCCAGAAACTTAGTGTTATTAATTACGCAGAGATGACTAGCTCACAGAAGATGGTCTTGCTAATGAAACTTATAGGCAATGACATGCAAACCAGACTTCCTATGGATTAAATTACAGTATGAACAACATCTGTCAGAAAAATTCTTTATAGTCATACATAGTTTTAGCAGTCTTCCTCCTAGTGAGCACCTCCATGCAGATACCTAAGCTAGAGGTCTAAATGTCTTCTGGTCAAACACAGAGTGATAGCAATAAGAATGGAAATTTTTGAGGGATGGTTTCTTTAAATTAGGGTTGTTTCTCCTTTAAGAGAGCTTTATAAAAATGAAGAAATTCTCACCATTGAACTGCCTTTAAAACTTTTCACCAAAGCCGTTCTTGTCCCGTGCTACATAAGTTTCAGTGAGTTTTCTTGTCTATCAAATATTTTTCAGCTGTCTTCCTGAAGATGTTCACTGATTTCCCCACTTTCAGGTACAATACACTTGCAAGCTATTCACAGGACGTCTGCTTCTATAGCTATTTAAATGCTGTGTATTTTGATTCTTACTGGCTTCATTCTGTAAGGAAGCCTTTTCCTAACTTTATAAATTCTAGGAGGTTTTTACTGTGGCTCTTAACAATTACTGTTTTAGTCAAGTCTTGGCTCCCCAGATGATTTGGGGCAAATCATTTAACCTGTAAATATTTTGGTTGCCTTTGTAAAAAGCAGTAATGAAGGAGTTGAAAGGATTTACAAAAAGAGTCAGTGTCTTAACTGTAAATATACTTAGAACAGGGTCAAAATGTTTTTTAAATTCAAGACGCTCTTCTCTGCCAGATGGGAAAAGGCACAGTCTTATGGTCATGCAGGGCTCTGTTGGGTCTATGTGATGCTGTTAACTTCATTTAAAGCCAGACTTACTGGTTTGCCAAGAGTAGCTACTACAGACTAAAATGCTAAAGAGCAATTGAGGATACTATAAATTTGCTTGACATGCTTCATTTCCAAACATTTTCTAACCCCAATAGAAGGAGAATATTCTACTTTTCCAACAAGTGGGAATGGGAGGATATGCTCTTAGAGAGCTGAGTATATTTATAGTACATCTATTTCCATAATCAAATGACAGCCTTTATTATTTTATATTATTGGACAATAAAAAGCCCTTAATGTGTTGTACTTCTTTTTCTCTAGATACGTCTGGAACAGTTTCACACCTACTACTCATGACATGAGGGAATCCATGATGTGGGAGCTCTTATTGAGTTTCCACATGGTCTCAAATCAGATTCAAAACTTAAGAAGGCAACCAATCAATTAATTCGTGATTATATAACATTAGCCAAGTGTCTTTCCTAAATCAAGGCAGAATTGATATTTCCCAGGGGCCCAAATGCATTAGCAGAGCTTTCATATTCAGCAATGTGAGGATGTGAATTATTTAATCAGTGTTTTAGAACTATGAACACTGAACTGCAGACACAGGGCCAGAAAGGGAGTTTGCTTTATACCTACTAGTCACTAGCTGCAGGCACATGTGAGACCGAAGTGAGGCCATACAGCAAGGACTTTACAATGGTAGAAGTACTAAATCAATGCAAAGGGATTTACAGCTAAATAAAACGTTTTTATACCTCCAGTTTCCACTAAGCTGCTCAGGAGCCAGTGAATTTCCTTTTCTCCAGCTGCTTTAGGAAATAGATTGCCTGAAAACATTGTTCCCAGTCACTATATCCACAGTTGATGTGTTTCCCATCTCTATACTTGGCATGTTTGCTTTTTCATTGTTGAGGGAACAATTTTAGAATCTGAAGTTAGATCTGTACCTTACTATTATATTCTCTTCAAAGTAATGATGCTCAGCCTCTTCCTGTAACATTGTTTCTTGCTATGAAATTCCTGCTTATTTTTAAGTTTGAACTCAAGTCCAAGTTTCTCCATAAAGTCCAATTTCTCCTCAAAGTTCCTCTGAATTTGTTAGTCCTTTCAGCACTTACTGTATAGTCTAAGCATCATTATATGCTGTTTTATTCTGCTTTTGAAGTGGTTTCATGTGCATAAGGTTCTTCAACAAAAGCAAATATTAGGTAAAAGCAAGAGTTTCTAATCCCTCTTTAAGTGTTTTCTTGTTCCACTGCATTTTTATTATAGCTGTAGAAACCATATTTTGTGAATAAGATAATGAGACATCTATTAAACTCAAAATTTGTCAGTGAGGAAGAATATTGGAAACCTGGGTTATCCTGGAAAATCCAGGCTGTAATGTTTCTGTATTTATTGTGCCACTTGTACTCCTGTTATAACCACATATCTGTCTGCTCTGCTAGATTTGAGCAAACTGAGGTTCATAAAATGATATTCATCTTTGCATTGCTATTGCACACCATTGTTCTCAATATTATCATTCATTGTTAGCTTTTATCTGGCGCTTCTTCTGGGCCACACAGCACTTTCCTCACAAACTTTATCTTCATAAGATAATAATGTTCACTTAATATCTCCATCTTAAGAATGAAGCCTCACTAATGCATAGAGTAGGTGCACAAATAATTTTAGAATAATGAATCAAATCTATGCTGAAATGATTGGTAACCAAGACATCAACATTTATACCAATTAGAAAAATAATCTCAGAGTCTCAGATCATTTCCTTTTTTGAGGTATATTAGGGAGTGTGAGGATATGAATTCTTATTTTGATTCTTTAATTATTTGTACAGTGTATGACATTTTTATGGTGTCTTCTTTTGAAATAGCTATTTATTAGTACATATTCAGCGATACTTCAGTGTTAGAAACGATCAACTTTCTTGTATTAAATTGATAGATTTGTGAAGGAATTGTGTGGGAATAAATACAAGATAAGGAAATAACAAGAATCAAGTGATTGTGGAAATATTTATGTTATATATATTTAAACATACCTTTTACTATAGAATTCTGTATTCATTTAGTGAAATATAAATACTACTACATAGAAAAGAGAAGGAAGAAAAATATTTAGAAAAAGATAACTATTTCATGTCTTTCATGAGCAGAAATTATATGATAAATTTGAGTATTTCAGGGGAATAGAATTTGTAAATAGTTTAGTTTTATAACGGATGTCCCAAAATTCGCGCAAGAAGTAATTTTGATAGAAAGCACAGGTTTATAATTAAAAATTATAAATTTTTAAATGATTCATAAAGTATACAATATAGGGTTATGTATGGAATAGCATATCGAGTAAATGGCCTCCACAGCTTTGCTGGCACATACGCACTCTTGAAATTTTCCATGACCGTTTTGCATAAATGTGGCTGAATTTGTTGATACAGCGCTCACTTTTCTCCTTCAAGGCGTGGGTGGTTGTGGGCTTGTTGGCATAAACCTTAGGCTTCAAAAAGCTCCAAAGAAAAAAGTCCAATAGTGTTAAATCGCATGATCTGGGCGGCCAATTCTGATCACCAAGCCATCAAGATGAAAATGAGCCTCATCGCTGAAAATGGTTTTGTTCGAAAAATCAGCATCCACTTGTTGTTCCATAATCCATTCAATGAACTTTATTCGCTGTGCATGGTCAGTAGGCTTCAGTTCTTGAGTCAATTGAACTTTGTAAGCATGAAGATGCAAATTTTTCGTGAGCATGCACTGTAAAGAGCTCGAAATGTCCAATTCTTGACCATGGTGCCGAATTGGTGTCCCTGGACTCTCAGCAACACTCTCACGAACTGCTTCGATATTTTGTGTTGAATGACTTGTTGAAGGATGGCCAGAGTGTTTAAGATCACTAATTGATCCATTCTCCCTAAATTTTTTATTTAATCTCTTCACAGTTGATGAAGTTAAATCACTATTCCGACCATATTTTGTACAAAAATTGTGAGCTGTAGCTGCCAAACCTTCATTATTTAAAAAATATTGCTCAACAATGAAAATGCATTGTTCTTTCATGCAGCACTCCATTTTTAATATCCCTGAACTGTCAGCTGTCATGCTGTCTTTTTTGTTGTTGTTGGCAACACTTTACTGCAGAAGTAATGCAAAATTCAAATCTTGCGTGAATTTTGGGACACACCGTAAGATGTGATTGCCAATTGGTAATTTATTTTCCTGGGGAAAAAAAAAATAGATGACATATTCCAAAATTAGAGAAGCTTCAGGCTAAATAATTCTTGTTAAATATCCCTTGAGATTACTAAATATAGAAAAAGAAAGTAAATTTTGCAGCAGTGCAAAACTCTATTACATATAGTGTTCTCAAAACTCTACACGAGCAAGGATTTGTAAAATGTTCTTATGACCTCCTGGCAGCTGATTGGATAAGAAATCACTCATATGTCATGGTAAACCTGGAGATACATTGTCAATTATGATTCAATCTCCACTGCATAAAAGTATTATAACAAAGGAGAGAATGTTGTTCCCTGCTCGGTGAAAAGAAACTAGTTCTCAGTCACAGGGACACTTGTTAATAACAGCATAAAACTGAGGACAAAGATTTCCATGATTTTCTTGAGATTGTTATCTGAGGCCATCTTGGTTTTGCTTGATTACTTTCAGTTTGGGGGTGTGAGTTAATCATCTTAACCCAGGGAGGCTCTATGAGGAGAACCCAGTTTCATGCATTTTCATCTCTGTCCAGGGTTCAAATTTCTCACTAGGTTTGTGCTCATTAGGGCCTTCCTTCAGGGCTCTGGTGATCAGAACTCTGAAATGCATTCCTTGTAGTCCAGTTATACATTAGGAGTTAGTAGTTGTTGTTGGAATTAAAGTGGTTTGGTTGTTGAGCTTTAATGCTTTCTAAATTGTTGGCTCAAACCCACAGCTTAGGCTACAGAGGATGAGAACAGTGTTTAGCTATCCGTGAGCTGGCTGTGGACAAAGTATGAGCTGCTCAGCTGCTTAATAGATGTCAAAAAAAGAAAAAAAAAGAAAAAGAAAAAGAAAAGGAAAAGAAGAATCCCAACCACTTCTGCTTAGCCAACATTGTAAATTAGTTGGCTGTGGCAGGTAAGTCATTCACTGGGGGTGTTTCTGAGGAGATAACACAATATGAGAAAGTAAAGACTGTGTTAATACCAATCTGGAGTGCATATGGAGAATGAAAGCTGAGGTGAGTGTGGAATTTAGTTGCTAAGAAAATAGATGGCTGTTTTAAGAACTCAGTTTAAAAGATTATTTGTATTTGGTGGTGTAACTGAGATTATAGAATAATTGAGAATAATTCTTTCTTTGGCTAGAAATATGTAGGATTAAACTATGGAAAAGGGCAAGAGAAAATAAAAATGTGCCCAACAGGAAAATACTAATTCTACTTTAGGGATGTCCTAAAATATTAATATTTCTAGAATTATATCATGTAATATCTTGGTTAGGAATGAGATCTCTGGAAACAAACTGATTTGGTTTAATCGTGGATCTGCCATTGAATAGTCCACTGAATGTGAGTAAACTCCTCTACCTGTCCATGCTAAAGCTTTCTCATCTTTAATATGGAATATTGTAGTTATAAAAATTAAATGTGAGAGAGCAAGCAAATGCTTTTTTGTACAGTGTCCAGCACATAGTGAGGGCTTATTAGGACATTTCCCATTCAGTTTCTACAAACTGTTCAGTAGGTTCGGTCAGTTCTACCTCCAAATCTTGAATTCATCCACTTCTCCCCATTTCCAATGCCATCTCTCTAGTAATTGTCCCCAACTAGTCTCCCTCATCCAGCCTTGCTTCCTTAGTGAAGCCCAACACCTCTTGGGTTTCTCCATTTCTTTTTTCTTTAGCCTTAGTTTGAAGAAGAATTTTCAGATTTTTCTTCATATTACCTTTATTGTTTACTCTTTTAGGCTCAAATTCTTGCTCTTTTAAGTTTTTTCTCTGGTCTATTTTGCCCATATTTAATATTCCTAGCAACAGTCTTAGAAATTTTTGTTGTCAGTTTTTTTTTGTTTTTTCTTTTTAGTTAATACATCAATTCAGAGAAGGCTTTGTTCTTATTTAACTATATTCAAAGAATGGTTAACATACAAACTGCCTTAAGAAACTAATTGAAATCATAGTAGGCACTGGGAAAATAAGAAATGGGCCAAAATAACAGCAGGGGAGAGAGTCCCTGGTGTTCAGCTAAGTGACAAGAGAAATTAACAACAGATGTTTAGAAAGAGAGTAAATCTCTTCTAGAGTGGTCATTTTGATTGTCCCCAATATTCTTCTTTAGGACTCAACAGTTCTATGGCCATTGTGTCTAAGTACCTGTTCTCAGGGTGCTGTTTAAGTGATTGACCAACTAACTGGTACAGCTGAGGCACAGGTGGGTCAAGATAGATCAGAATGGATGCAGCTTTAATGCTGGAGCAGAATACTGGACTAGATTTACCACTTTAATTCCTGGATGATGGGAAGATCAAAGATTAGGAGAGAGGGGCCAGTTTAGCTAGGGTATTGGAGACATGGGAATGTAGTGGGAGCTTGGTGTAGTAACTTCTTACCAAGAAATAGAAAAGTATTTCAATATTTTTACAACCAATATGACTGTACTAGTTTATATCTGCTGGATTTCAGTCTTATAATAGGCTATAAAACTACATCGATCATGTTACCTAAAACCACAATTGCAGTTGACCTTCCAGCTAGGGTTGGTACTGGAACCCATATCTTGTGGTTGTCTTGTCACAGTACTCTTTGTACTATTAAGATAGACACAAACTTTTGGGAATGGTTGAGTTGAATAGAAAGAGTTACTGTTTTAGAAGGAGGGGCTACTGGGGAAAATGGGCTAAGGGGGAAAGCGTTGGCTATCAATCACTCATCCCAGCAGAGATTTCAGCAGAAATTTAATAAGTCAGTTTCTGTAGTGATTGCAGAGCTCTTAGGCACAGTGCAGACTAAATCAGGGTGTAGAGAGAAGCCAGCTGCTTTTGATAAATGATTCTACATGGCCGAGTATTCTACAAAAAGAAACCTTTAGTACTGTGAGCTTGCACAGATGATGTCATGAGCCCTTGAAACGGATGAAGGCTAATGGATCAAAAGTGAGCCTGATGCCAAAAGAAAAAAAAAAAAAAAATGGCTTCACCAAGTGAGAATTCAGGGATGAAGTTACTCCTTTACACAAGGGATCCAACAGTCTTTCTTTTCCTCAAGGCCTTACTTCAATACACTGCTCCAGTTTATTTAGCTTTTTTTTGGAAAACACTCTATCTTCTCAGACTTTTATTGCTGAATGGATTTGATACCCATAAGTGTTTTCTTAATCTAAATTTTCTAAGGTGGGTAATTGCTCTAGGGGTTGTTAACTTTATAGCAAGAGATTAAGGAGATTGGCTGGTAAGTCCCAAACACTTGTAACCCTTGGCAGAATTCTGATGATCTCTACCAACATCTCATTGTGTATAATTAGATCTGGGTGGAAGATTTGACTTGAGCGGATGGGTTTCAACATTTAACCTTTCAAATGAGTGGCAGGATTTACAGGTGGATTTGTTCCACAAAGTAGCTAATAAATGATGTATATGATTGTCAAAGTGGACCAAAGCCTGGAAAGATTTGGTGAATGTAGTTTGTGCTGTTAGAAAAGTTAGAAATACTATTAGAAATTGGGCAGCCTCTAGTTCTTGTTGTTCAATTTTATTGTAATAGAACAGATTCCAGGAGATAATTTAAGAGTTGTGGTCATCTCCCCATTTTAAGAGACAGATCATAATAACTTTCACCTGGCTTAGTTTATCTGAAGTTAGATAGGACTAACTGAAATAAATAATAATACTAGATGAATCAGTCAACAGACTAAATAAAGAAGAAAGTATGACACCAGGTCTTAACATAAATTGTCTGAATAGTTGTGCAAATAATAAGCTAGATAAGATTTGTTGAAAACAAACCAAGCTAAATAATCCACTGAAGGGTTTTCTTCAGCCTATACCCAGAAACAGCAACTTAGCTTTTGGGAGACATGGTAAAATAGTAGCTTGGACTAGTGCCCAGGGTTCTTCAAGATAAGGTGAAACAAGATTGTGTGTCTTGGACAAAAGCCATTTCCACAAGAAGATGCAAAGCCAAGGCAGAGAGTCTTAGAAGGGCCCTTCCTTATTATAAAACCCTTCTTCACATATGTCTTAGCAGCTCCTGGACTCCAGGAAGAAAGTGGATTCTAAGGTCTTCACCCTAAATAAGGTTTAATCAAGCAGCATTAGAGTGTAAACTTCCTGTGCCTTTTCAGATTTCCATGAGTGCTGCTTTCTTTTTCTTTTGGTTGGTGACCTACCTTCTGCTGATTGCCCCTTCATTTTTGGACTTGGATGAAACACTGTTCTGTAGGTGTGAGATCTGGAGTGTCAAGGGACTCCTGAAGGGCTGAACAATGCAACCAAGAAATGAGTGGCTGAG
The DNA here is from genome assembly GCA_004027555.1 of Craseonycteris thonglongyai. Taxonomy (NCBI): domain Eukaryota; kingdom Metazoa; phylum Chordata; class Mammalia; order Chiroptera; family Craseonycteridae; genus Craseonycteris; species Craseonycteris thonglongyai. The sequence continues at coordinate 13,202 of PVKE010035604.1, forward strand.
CCTCGACCAGTGCAAAATGGGAGATAAGCGGGGGCTGGGCAGATAAACTCCTCTTCCATGCCATTGTCCTTGGGATTCTCTGGGGTACACAGTTCCTCCCTGAAGCCCTTTTGGAGAAGTCCCATGTGCCATGTGTACATGATTGCTGGGTGACATGCTGGCTCTCTTCCTGAGTTGTGTGTGGGAGTGGTAGGGGAAGAGGAGGGAGCAAAGTACATCATATGGCAGTGCATTGTTCCTTGACTAATTTTCTGCTTCCTCTGTCTGCTCTGGGCTTGCATCTCCCAAGTGAAGTGTTAGCACCTTAAATCCTTATTCAGGCTCTGCTTTCTAGAGTATCTGGGCTTTGGATACCAGACTAATCAATAAATATCCAACCAGTTCATTAGCAGATTGGCTTAATCAATATATGACATAATTTTTCCTAAGGTCAGGCTAAAGCCTGATTTACATTTTTCTTTCATATTCATAATTTAAATTTGTACAATAACAATGAATAACAACACTTCTTTTTTATTAAATTTTATTGTTAAATTTAATGGGGTGACATTGGTTGGTAACAATTAGATAGTTTCCCGATGTACAACTCCACATCACATCACCCATGCATCGCATTATGTGCTCACCACCAAGAATCAGGTCTCCCTCCACCACCATATATCTGGTACCCACTCCCCCCTCCCCCCACAACTCTCCCTCCCCCTTCATCCCTCCTCTCCAGGTAAACACCAAACCATTGAGTGTGTCCATAAACAACACTTCTTAACCAGAGTTTGAGAGAATTAAGTCCTAATGCCCAAAGGTGCTCATTGCATGTAATGAATTACCTCTACTATTCATCTAGAATGTACCATCTTCAGGAGAATTGAGAAAATAGCTACTCCAATCAATTTTTTTTTTAATATCTTTTTATATTTATAGAGAGTAATTATTTTATCTTCAGTGCATATTTATTTTTATTTTACTTTTGACAGATAGAGAGAGAGACAGAGACAGAGACAGCTAGAGAACCGAACTGTGGGAACTCCCCAGTTCAGCATGTGGGTCCGCCTGGGCCAGAGCCGGGATTCGATCCTCGGTCCTCGTGGCCTCAAAGCGAGCGCTCAACCCGCTGAGCCGTCCTGGCTTTCCCATCCAATCAATTTTTGTAGGACTTAATTTTCTTGAGGTATCCTGGTTTTGAAGATTTGGTCTAGGTATTTTCCTAAGATTGTTTTTATTAGTGGTGTTACTAGACAAGAAATGTATATTTAACTTATTTACAAGTTTATCAATTTTAGTTTTTGTTTGGCTACTATGTAGCAAAGTGAGTTAATTACCTGATTTTTATTTACTAAATAAATATTTGAATACGTACTAAGAGCTAGGTCTTAGGAAAATAAAGACAAAGTCTTGCTCTTTACATTATATTCACAGAGTTTAGCAGAAATATAATGTAGTCTAGTGAGACTATAACATAGACAAATATCACACTGTGTATGCTGTAACAGATATATGTGGAGTGAAGAGGCTGAGATAACATTCTCTTTTCACGTTGTATGTTTGCCTCACTTTTGTGGCACACATAGCATATATACTATGTCCTAGAGAATATAATTAAAGAAAACTATGACAAAAATTTCTTGACCATTCATATTGCAACAATTTTTTCTGGATTCTCTGAAAAACAAAAACAAAAGAGCTTAATTCTAGATAATATTAAACAGGAAAAGAGGTTGAAACTTGCTAAAGCATCCAATGTTGAGACTATCAGCTACATTACTCATAACTAAGTTTTTGGTGCAGTGTGTTATGTTTTTCCTGACACTTCTCATAAAAAGAAAGATAGAATATCAAAAGTTCTATGTATTGTTTTTCAGAGCATGACTTTTAATACATCTCTGATTATGTTGTTCATAAACACTGGGAGACCAGAAGTTTAGTGCCAGAACTGGAAGGGCATCTGTCATATCTTTTCTCAAAGAAGCAAGTCTTCAAAAACTTTTGCTGATGGTCCATTTAAATGGTACTCACATATTCGTATCTGTAAAAATTACTCTGCTAGTTCTAGGGTAGAAGAAAAATTTTTAAGAAAATACTCTAAAGCATTTTGAATTATATAAATAGCTGTAACAAAATCTCTTTTTTTTTTAAGGTTTATTTTTATTGTTTTTGACAGAGAGAGAGAGAGAGAGAGAGATACAGAGACAGAGATAGAGAGAAGTGGGGGCGGGGGGGGGGCAGAGCAGTCTCCATAGTTGTACATCATCAGTTTTTCCACATAGTTTTGTTCCACAGGTGGGCTTGGGGCTGCACAGGGTAGGAACTGGGCCGGGGTCTCACCCCAGTGAGAACTGAACTGGGAGGACTCCCCAGTTCAGCATATGGGTCCACATGGGCCGGGGCTGGGATTCGATCCTCAGTCCCTGGGGATGCAAAGTTAGCGCTTAACCCACTGAGCCATCCCAGCTTCCCCACGAAATCTCTTGAGGAGACATAGTTACAGGGCATGGCCTTGAGCTGTGTTATATATCTAAGGAAGGGCAGAGCTAATTGCAAAAACTGTGCTATTTAAGAAAAACAAAATATAGACTGATTTCTGGTATGCAAAGTTTCAGATTACAGAATTACAAATCTCTGACCTGTATAATTAAAGTTGTACTGCAGAGGTAAGGAGGATGAATATTCTTATTTCAAGTATGATGAGAACTTTAAAAAATTCACAGTGAAAAATAGTGCCAGGCTTTTTGTTTTTTTCTTTTTCTCCTTCTCTTCCTCCTCCTCCTCTTCTTTGTGCATTTGAACAGGATTTTAATCTTGGGTCTTAAAACCAAAGAATTAAGATTCTATCACAGGACAATCAAGTATGAGAACTGATAGTAGGTAGCACACCTCTCCCCTGGGGGAGAAAAATTGCTATCAAAAGACTTGTTGAAATCTGGCAGAAGCCCTGCTTTTTTAAATGCCCTAGAAAAAGGATAGAAATGACCACTCATTAGTAGTGATAAAACAGACCGTATTCCTAAACATCCATGAAACTTTTCTTATTTTCCATTGTGCCCATTGTTCATTTTCATCTCTGTCAATGAATGCGAATCTATATTCTTAGACCCAAGTTAGTGTCATAGTTGGAAAGAACACCAATCCTAATCAAATCTTTATTAAACACACAAATCTTAATGTTCACTCTTTTCTCTTGGGCAAGTATAAGAGGGGATCCATTTTTTATTTCTAAAAGCAATTCAATGAAAAATATAAACAGCAGAAAATCATTTCAGGTGAAGCTGGGATGGCTCAGCAGGCTAAATGCTCACTTTGCAACCCCAGGACCGAGAACTGAATCCCAGCCCTGGCCCATGTGGACCCATATGCTGAACTGGGGTGTGCTTCCCATGCGGGAGGCCCCCAGTTTGATTCTCACCCCTTGGTTTGGCCCCTGGTTTGAAGGGGTGTGCCTCCCATAAGGGAGGCCCCCAGCCCAGTTTCTGCTCTGTCTGGCCCCCACCCACCTGTGTGGAATGATACCATGTCAAAAACTGATGATATACAACTCTGGAGACTGCTCTGGGCCCTCCCTCTTCTCTCTGTCTCTGTCTCTCTCTGTCTCTGTCAAAAACAATAAAAT
>PVKE010035605.1:0-16800 GCA_004027555.1 Craseonycteris thonglongyai
AAGAGGAAGACGAAGAAGAAACTGAAAAGCGTGGCCTTACCCTGGAGAATCTGCAACAATTGTGCAACATGGCAAGAGCGATGCAACAATTTGCACAAGACATTGACGACAATATGGTTCGAGCTGTCGAGTTCAGCAATCGCGTTGACGGGGTTATATCCTTGTACAGGGGAATTTTGAAGGAAAAGAAAAAACAAAGACAACAACTACCCATTCACCATGTTTCTCTCCAAGGTAAAGCCCCCAGCTCTCCCGTCAGCGCCTCCAGCAGAAGAGTCTCCGAGTGAGCCTAACGCTTCTACGAGTCAAGTGAGAGCCTCTCCTCCGCCACCCACACAAGACTCTTCGCCTCTCTCAGAAAGCAATGTTGATGAATGTTTATTACTATATAAGGTTTTGTAATTAACCTTATTAATTAGCACTGACACGTTTAAGTAAATACGTATACTGTTGTCATTTTTGTCTTAAATGAGTAAAGTATGAATACTGTTTACACATTTAAAACATTCTTGTACCCGCATACACGAAAATTCCTAGGGGCAAATCCTACTTCGCCGTTTTTCAGCTTTCGCGGAAGGCTCTGGTCCCCATTAACCATGAAAAATGAGGGAACACTGTATAGCACTTCTTCTAGGATGAGTTCACAAACTTAATTGTCAGACCTTGTATATGGAATTGTCATAATCGGTCAATATGGTCATTCCAAAATATAAATTGTATCAGAATACCCACTTACAAACATATGCATGTAAAACCTATATTTTACCTTAGTAGTGTAAATGAACCATAAAGTGAATGACTCCTGTGAGAAAAATGCAACAAAGTACCTCTGAGATATGTGGAAGCTCTGGCAAGACAATGAGCTTGTGGTCACATTTGGCTTAAAACGGTTAATATTGTTCAGCAGTAGTGGATCATTTATTTTGCAGAATTATCTTATGGACTAATTGTGACACTGAGGTCAAGGAAAGGAAATGGATTTAGAAAAATGAGAGTGGAAGGGTCAAATAAAGCCATTCTTTCATAAACCATATTAGGAACATAGCCATTTTTCCTTTAAGTTCTATACGACATTTTTTTAATGAATTGAAAAATGACTTTAAGTTAAAATTACAGTTTTAATTGCTGTCAAGCAGTCTCACACAAGATACTTAAGGGAGTATTTATGTTTTATGCATTTTCCTCAAAACTTCATGAATCTACTGACAAACTACCTTGTAAATTTGTTAATAACTTGCAATTTCACTGCAACTGATTTAGCTAAATACCTTCCAAAGAAATAACTTAACTACTTGACATATAAGTTAAATGAAATTCTATGTGAGCAAAATATACCTATTCAACTTAACATTTGTAAGTGCAATATCTAGTATTGGATTCACATAACTAACTTGTAAACTTTGATTCCAAATCTGGCACATTTGGTAGTGGTAAATTGCACGTACCCTTGCCATCCTTTGAATTTCATCAATGACTCATCTAGAGAGACATCTTCATCTCAGTTACTATTCAAATAGTCTATATTTCAGTTTTCATATTCTCTCTTTACATACAATTTCATTATCCACAAAGTGAAGAAAATGTGATGATACAGCCAAGAAACATTTGTGAGGCATAGTTTTTGAAAGTATCAGTGTCTTTTTGACCAGTACATAGCTTAGATTTTTCTTCTTGTGACATTATGATACATAAAGAAAGATATGCCTTCTTTTCATCACTTGTTACTGGAAACCACTCCTCATCCTTTTTCCAGGCTGGTCCTTTGTCTTTTGACTTGCATATCTATTTGTTTCTATGGTTATTTCAAAAAAATCATTTAGCATTTGTTAAAAAACACAAAGAGGTGTAGGATTTATTTGTTCCTTGTCTTTGCAAAACTAAAACATTTATACCAGCAATTTGAGTAAGTGGTTTTATATTTAGAATATTTTCTTGTTCTTCCCACTTCTATTCTTCATCTACTGAATCACGGTCATCACTGCTTGATATAGATATAGGTCTTGTATGTTTATGAACATTACATTGGATAGGGCTACCTTCACTTGAACTTGAATCTCCTGTTGAATAACCAGCCACACAAATTTGTTGAATATCAACCTCGCTGTTTTCACTCGAATACTCCAGTTGGCTTTCAGTGTCACTTTTGTACTAATTCAAAACAGACATCCTAAAGGGATTATTACTACAGTTCACACTTTAACACTGAATATATATAATATTTCTTGATAATATTTACATCATAACTGCACTCAAAGCAAACTAAATGCGCATCTCAGACATCAGTATTTACAGTGGTTAAGAAACATGACGTATCTGAGCCATCTTTGTATGTCAAGGGTTAAGCAACTAGAACAGGGATGGAATTACAAGGCTTGCAAGAAAAGTGCATTGCAAATGTTTTTTGTTCAATACTGTGCCCTTTTAAACTATCAGTCTCAGAAAATATAGGGAACGTTATTTTAACATTTGAAAATGGAATTTAATTGATGACCAAATGTTTGAAATCTTACGTAATTGTTGTATATTCTGTTTTTGTGTTAAGAAACTGTTGTGAGATTTTTTTCTTTTGGTAAGGATCAGTGAGGGGATTATTTTTAAGGACAGGTATTCAAAGATCATTTTTAGTGTTTTCTAAAATCATGAGTATTTCTATAAATATTGATTATTGGTCTGGTCATTTAGAGTTGTTTACCTTCAGTGACCAAATCAGACTTGAATTTAATCGATGCCTCAGAAATGTGAGTCATCAAAACTATTCTTGTAACTAATGGCATCTTACATTGTATGAGAGTTGTTTTTTTATGTAAGGTTTGTGAAGGACTAGTTTGAATGCATATTTCATACTTCAGAAAAAATGTATATATTTGTTAAAAATTTTAAGGTATCGCCAACTAAAACAGCAGTGGGAGATGAAAATTGAGGAGGCAGATTTATTACAAACCAAGCTCCAGCAAAGCTCATATCACAAGCAACAAGAAGAATTAGATGCTCTTAAAAAAATCATTGGTAAGATAAAAACATATGCTTAATCTGTTTCTGATAACCTTATTTTAGGTTTTTAGATCTTATCATTATGTATGTATTTAGATTGTTGTCTCTAAGACTCATTTTAATTGCTATACATATTATTTTGCCAAAGTTCTGCCCATTTATAGCAGTACACATTCCCACCAGTGGTATATGACAGTCATTTTTCCAAATTAATTCCTTTCTAGACTTAAAATTCTCCAGTCTGTTGTGAACAGGTAGTTCATTAGCATTTTAATTTCCATTTCCTCAATTGCTGGTGGTGAAGTTTGGGATCTTTTTTTTTTTTTCATGTTCCTTAAGAAGGTTTCTACTTTTATAACTTTCATTTTCGCCCAATTTTCTGTTGGGTTGCTCATAGTTTATTTCTGTTGTTCTCATACCTGATTTCTTGGAGGTTATCTGCATTAATATTCTTGGCTTATGTGCTTGTTTTTAACCTTGTTTATGTTTATCGTATTTTTGTTATATAGCATAAGTTTTTTTATGTTTAATGTAATTCAGTTGATAGATATCTCTTTCCTTAAAATTTTAAGAACCTATCTTACACTTTTAATCAGAATTTAAGTGTATATGACAGTTTTAATTTTTCTCATTCCTTAGAACAGTATCCAAACACCTATTTTCCCACTAATTTTTTTATTCTTTTCTTTTTTCTTCTTTATACAATTAAAAACTAACCCATTTTGTTCACTGCCCCATTACCTTGCCTCTTACAGTCACCAGTCTAGACTGTTCTCTGTATCCATGAACACAGGTTTTTTTGTTGTTACGATCTATGTGTCTTTTTTTATGCCAGTACTATGGTGTTTTGATAGTATAGTTTGAAGTCAGTGTGTGTGACACTTCTCTGGCTTTGTTCTTCTTTCTCAAAGTGCTTTGACTATTCTGAATCCATTGTGGTTTCATACTAATTTTAAATTTGTTCTAGTTCTGTGGAAAATGCCATTGGAATGTTGATAGGGATTGTATTAAATCTGTAGATTGCTTTGGGTAGTAGGACATTTCAACAATAATTCTTCAGTCAGTGAGGATGGAATAGCTATTTATTTGTGTTCTCTTCAGTTTCTGTTGTCAGTGTCATGGTTTTAGTGTGCAAGTCTTTCTGCTCCCTGGTTAAATTTATTCCTTAGCATTTTATTATTTTTGATGCAATTATAAATGGAACTGTTTACTTAATTTCTCTTTCTGATAGTTTGCTATTAGCGTATAGTAACAACAGATTTCAGTATATTGATTTTTGTGTCCTGCAACTACTGAATTCATTTATTAGTTTTTACAGGGGGTTTTTTGGTGGAGTATTTAGGGTTACCTATATATAAAACATCGTGTCACCTACAAATAGTTATAGTTTTATTTCTTTTCCAATGTGGATGCATGTTATTTATATCTTTTTCTTTTTTTTTTTTGCCTAATTACTCTGGCTAGGACTCCTAATACTATGTTGAGTAAAAGTGGCTAGAACAGGCACCCTTGTCTTGTTTCTGATCTTAGGGGAAAAGCTTTCAGCTTTTTTGCTATTGAGTATGATGTGAGCTATAAGCTTGTCATATATGACCTTTATTGTGTTGTGGTATGTTCCCTCTATACCAGTGGTCTCCAACCTTTTTGACATCAGGGACCAGTCTCATGGGAGACAATTTTTCCACAAACTGCTGGGGTGAGGGGGAGGGATGGTTTCAGGATTCAAGTGCATTACATTTATTGTGCATTTTATTTCTATTTTTATTATTACATTGTAATATATAATGAAGTAATTATGCAACTCACTTGCCACTATAAAGCCTGACACCAGATGCAGCTTAATTGTCGCTTGCCACTCACTGATAAGATTTTTGTTTGTTTGTTTGTTTTTGACAGAGACAGAGGCAAAGAGAAGGGGAGGGCCCTGAGCAGTCTCCATAGTTGTACGTCATCAGTTTTCAACATGGTTTTATTCCACACAGGTGGGCAGGACCGTGCAGGGTAGGAACTGGGCTGGAGGCCTCCTGCATGGGAGCCACACCCCCTTGAGCCAGGGTTCGAACTGGGGGCCTCCTGCATGGGAAGCACATCCCATTTTAGCATATGGGTCCACACAGGCCAGGACTGGGATTCAATACTTGGTCCCCAGGACTGCAAAGCGAGTGCTTAACCCACTGAGCCATCCCAACTTCCTTTCACTGAAAGATTTTGATAGGAATCTGCAAGCAGTTGATTTATTATGGTCTCTGTGTAGTCAGACCTCTTTGCTAGTGTTAATCTGTATTCACAGCCTCTCCCCGGTGCTAGGAGCACCACCTTAGCTCCACCTCAGATCATTAGGCATTAGGTTCTTATAAGGAACGCGCAACCTAAACCCCTCCCCTGAGCAGTTCACAGTAGGGTTCATGCCCCTATGAGAGTCAACACTTGGTCTTAGCCAGAAGGCCAAGAAGCGATTCCAATGAGAATTTAATGCCACTGCTGATCTGACAGGTGGCAGATCTCAGGTGGTAATGTGATGGGGAGCAGCTGTAAATACAGATGCAGCTTCACTAGCTCATCTGCCACTCACCTTCTGCTATGTGGCCCAGGTACTAACAGGACCTTCTCCCACCACCCACCAGTGGCTAGTAACTCCTGCTCTATATCCACTTTATTGAGTTATATCATAAATGGAAGTTCAGTTTTGTCTTGATGGTTTTCTGCACTTATTGAAATCATATGACTTTTATCTTCCACTTTGTTAATGTGTTGTATCACATTGATACAGGTGTTCAACCATCCTTTCATACATAGAATTAATACCTCTTAATTGTGGTATATGATTCTTTAATGTATCGTTGAATTAAGTTTGCTGATATTTTGTGGATTTTTGTGTCTTTGTTCATCAGGGATATTGATAGATCTGTAATTTTTTTTTCAAAGGTTTATTGTTTGAGAGAAGGTGAGAGAGAGAGAGTGGGGAGGGGAAGGGTCCAATTTCCATAGTTGTGCGTCATTGGTTGTGACACAGTTTCACTCCACATAAGTGGATGTGGGGCTGTGCAGGATGGGAACCGAACCTGGGGACTCCTGCATGGGAGGTGCGAACCTTCCTTCACCACCATCCTGGTGGTTATCAGTTTTGCACCACAGTTCAATATATGGGTTTGCATGGGCCAGGGCCAAGATTCAATGCCCAGACCTCATGGTTGCAAGGCAAGCACTCCACCTGTTATGAGCTATCTGGACATCCCTATAATTTACTTGTGGCATCCTTGTCTGGTTTTGCTATCAGGGTAATGCATGAGTTTGGAAGAGTTTGAGAAGGATTGGTATTAATCCTCCTTTGAATGTTTGGTAGAATTCACCATTGTAGACTTCTGGTCCTGAATTTTGTTTTTTTTGAGAGGTTTTTAATTACCAGTTCAATCTCCTTACTAGTAATTGGTCTGTTCAGGTTTTCTTTTATTCATGATTAAGTTTGTAGGTGGTAAGTTTCTAGGAATTTGTCCATTTCTTACAGACTGTCCAATTTTTTGGCATATAATTATTTATAGGAGTCCCTATGGTCTTTTGTATTTCTTTGGTATCATTAGTAACTTCTTTACTTTCTGACTTTATTTGAGTCCTGGGTTTTTATTTGTTTTGGTGAGTCTAGCTAAAGTTTTGTCAATTTTGTTTCTTTTCAAAGAGCAAGCTCTTTGTTTTATTGATATTTTCCATTGTGTTTTTAGTCTCTAATTTATTTCCATTCTGATCTTTGTTACTTCCTTCCTTCTACAGACTTTAGACTTTGTTCTTCTTTTTCTAGTTTCTTGAGGTATAAAGTTAGGTCATTTATTTGAGATGTTTCTCTTTTTTTGATGTAGGCATTTATCACTATGAACTTCCCCTCTTGGAACTCCTTTTGCACACTCCATACACTTTGACATATTATATTTCCATTTTCATTTGTTTCAAGGTACTTTATTATTTTTTGGCAGGGAGGGGAGGGTGCGGTATAGGAAACTGGATAGCCATTGCATCCAAGGATGTACTTTACCTAGGTTCTAATACAACGTATGTCAGTTGTGACAGTAAAATGCTCATACTATCTTACTTTTCTTCATAAATTTACTGATAATATTTTTACTGTGCTTCACGCTAGACATATTCTCACAAGATTTCTCTTCTTTAATAAGAGTTTCCTTGAAAAGAACGAGTAAAGAATACAAATTAAGCTTGTTTATTAAGTTAATTATAAGCTTTTTGTTTAAAGTAGCTAAGTTTTAGGTATAGTGCATGTTATTCTTTCATCAGAATGAAAGTAATTTCTTCATACATCTTCAGATATTTCTAGTGTGGCTTTTACGCGGAATCTGTGTTTCAGTATACCATTCCTAGAATAAAGTTGAAATAGTCAATTTTTAAAAAGCTTCTAGCCTCTTAACTTTACAGACCATTTCTTCTATTAAAGTTGAATTTGTAAGCTGCTATCTATATAACTGTTAATAGTTGAAGGACCTCATTTAGCCACATTTTCCTACTTTATGATGCAGAGGAAAGTGAGGAGACCTTAAAAAATACCAATGAAATTCAAAAAAAAGCAGAAGAAAAATATGAAATATTAGAGAACAAAATGAAAAACGCAGAAGTTGAAAGAGAAAAAGAACTGAAGGATGCTCAGAAAAAACTTAATTGTGCCAAAACAAAAGCAGATGCTTCCAGCAAGAAAATGAAAGAAAAACAACAGGTAATAACCTTTTATGAAACAGAGCCAGTCTTTTAACATCATCATATAGCTTAAGCTGGAAGTACATCATTGATTGGCCTTATTCATAAATATTAATCACATAATCTAAAAGTAAGGCATACTTTTTTAGGAAACAAATTACATTTCTTAACAAGTCAAATTAAAATATAGTCTTATCAAAAAAACCTGAAATTTAGTGTCATGTAATTGTGTGAGTTACATTGGCTTGCTAATTCTAGAGAAAGAGCCAAGTTTCCTTTGGGTAAATGTTTCATTCTTGAGTGGCCAAAACTTGTAGAACTATGTCATACTTGTATCAGAGATTCAGTATTGACATTTCTATTTGGTGATTGTTTACGCGAATGTATACTGTGAAAGAACAGTGCAGGGCAGGCATAAAGCATGTTGTATTTATGAAATGTCATTCAATTGTAGACTGGTGATATCTGATTAGATCTTTTGGATAGTACCAACACTGGAGATTGAACCTAGGTTTTTCTGTCCAAATGCTATGCTCTGAATCACTGTTCCCTACAATTTCACTTAAATCTATTTTTCTTCCTAGTTGTTATTTTTAACCCTTATGATTCTGTCATTAACTAGCAGCACAAAATGTTTTCTAGTGAACTAAAGGCTATAATAGGAAAGAAGAAAATTGAGAAACTAAGTTTTTTGGCATTGAATAATTATGTTTAGAAAAGTTTATTTGTTATGTAGAATTCTATATTATTTTTCCCTATAGGAATAAAAGCATAAAGGAAATAGTGTATGCAAAGTTCTTTGACCCCATAAATATTGTGCACATATTGGTCATTTTTTTTTCAGTATAGGAAAACAAATAATTTTCTTTTTCTTTCCATCTTCTGGAGAAGTGGCTTACATGTGTTTTTGGTAGTTGAATAAGCTGTAGGTCTTACCTGCATGAGATGCTTACTAATTTTGTTCATGTGTAAGTGTTTATTTTCCAGTAGCTGATAGCCTGTTGAATGCCCAGATACTGTGTTTCTTATAGGAAGTTGAAGCTATCACTCTGGAGCTGGAAGCACTCAACAGAGAGCACGCATCTTATGAGCAACAGCTTGAAGCTGTAAGTGAAGCTATCAAATCCTATGAAGGTCAGATTGAAGTAATGGCAGCTGAAGTGGCTAAAAGTAAGGTAAGATTTACTTACCATATTGGAGAAATTGCAGATATTAATCTAATGGAATGTTGGCTTGTAGATGTTTGACTTTAGAGGCATTTCACTCTTTCTGTGATAAAAGATAAAAATGATGACTACTGATCCAGGAATACTGAAATAATATTACTAATTATTTTAGTCTAGTTCTATTTAGATGACAAAAACACAGTAATTTGGACAAAAACAACTAATTTGAACAAGTAAATTTTAAAGAAAAAATTATTAACTATTGTAGGAGTTCGGAATGATGTGGGATTTATCGCTAATGAGTAACGAGAACTCTAAAAATTAGGAATAGCAGGTACAGGAAAGCATTATTAATTAGCTGTAGGGCTGAGGCAGTATGCCTATGGAAGGAACACATCTGAAAAAGAGTCCATTCCCCCTGCAGGGCTGAGAACCAGAGTTAGTTCAAGAAGACATAACTGTGGCCCACTGGTGGCAAAGTTTGAAGTGCCAGTGGAACCCTCTATAGGGAAGTGCCCCATGGGCGGCACAGCTTTCTTGGATGCCATGGGAAACTGGCCATGGGGAGATGCCTACCTAGCCAGTGAACATGTTGAGAAACCCCCCTCATTGAGATGTCGGGAAACCATGCAAGCTACTAGCCCTTGCACATGGTAGGCTTGCCCTGAGAAGAGCACACCAGAACCAGGAAATAAAGCCCCTTCCATCTACAGTGTCCCTGCAGCATCCTTCACGGATGAGGCTTAAAATCATTATAGCTATTAAGAGAGAAATGTTGCAATATCAGAAGCCAGGTCAGTGAAGGGTGGAGTTGGGGCCAAGGGTGTTTCAAATGTTAGGAAAATATGCTGTTAGATTGTCTCTCATTAATATTGGATACTCTCTTGTCACTTTCTGTGATTTTGAATTCTATTTTGTTTTATGTTATTTCTACTCTATTTTAAAAAATTAAGTAATTAACATATCTTAAAAAATTAAATAATTGACATCTTAGTTTCAGGTGCACAATGTAATCATTTGGTATTTATATATATTGAGAAATGATCACAGTACATTACCATATGTAATTACAAAAAATTATTTTTGTGTGATGAATTTTTTTTTTAATTTTTTTTTTTTTTTTTTTAAGATGTATTTTGATTTTGACAGAGAGACAGAGAAGGGGGAGGGCCCAGAGCAGTCTCCATAGTTGATAGCATTGGACTGTGCAGGGCAGAAACTGGGCCATGGGCTCCCACATAGGCCCCAGCAAGAACTGAACTGGGGGCACACCCCAGTTCAGCATATGGGTTGGCCGGGACCGGGGCCGGGGCTGGGATTCGATCCTCGGTCCCCAGGGCTTCAAAGCGAGCGCTTAACCCGCTGAGCCATCCCAGCTTCCCCTTGTGATGAATTTTTAAGATCTACTGTCTTAGAAATTTTCAAAATGTAATGCTGTATTATTAACTATAGTAACCATGCTATATAACATACGTACTTTTATTTTATGCTATAATTTCATCTTTTAAGTTTTTTGTCATACTGCTATTGATACTGTTTGTGTAACTAATATATGTCATTGATTTTTTTTTTTTTTAATGATTAAATTTATTGGGATGGACATTGGTTGGCAAAAATTACATAGGTTCCAGGTGTACAATTATACATTTTTTTATGTGTTGCATTATGTGCTTATCACCCAGAGTCGGTTCTCTTTTCATCACCACAGATTTGATGCCCTGTCCCTACTCCCCCAGCCCATTCCCCCACCCCTCTTTCCCCGTACCCCCAGGTAACCACTAAACTATTTACTGTATCCGTGAGTTTTTGTTATTTTCAGTTTTATATTCCACCTGTATAAGTGAAGTCACATGTTTCTTGATTTTTCATTCTGACATATTATGCTTAATATGGTTTCAAGGTCCATCCATGTTGTCACAATGGCTGTATTTCATCTTTTCTTATCTCTTGAGTAGTATTCTATTGTGTATAGCTTTAATAAGGGAGTTCCATTCATTTACCTGCATTGTAGTAAAGTGCTTTTGCCTTGCTTTTGTCATCCACTTCTATATTTTCTCTTGAAATGATTGTTTTAAACACATACCTGTCTTTATAAAGAGGGTATCCCTTTTTCTTTATGAAAAACTTGAATCAGTTTTTAAAGGTTGTTCTTTCAAGTTCTACATTCTAAATTATTTCCCTTTACTGATGAGTTACTAAGAAAAGAAACTGCCTACTAACTAGCTTCAAACTAATAAAACTAAAATTTTGTTTTTGCTCAATCTTAAGTGACAGATTTTCTCTGTATTTTTCCCCCTATCATTATAAAAAAGATATTTTTTAAAAGATTAAAACAGTTACACCTGCAATTTAATCTTTAACATTTTAAAAAGCTAAAATATCTTTGGATCTTTGAGATGAATGCCATGATTTATCATCTTTAAAGCCCTTTAATGACACAAATTACATATTATAAGGAAATTAAAGCACTTTGGGCACATTGAATAAAGTGACCATGTCAAGTATTCTTTATTGCTCAAAATTATCTTGTTTCCTAATGAGCCTGTCTAAAAAAATTCCTAAATTTTTATAGGTGTTTTTAATCACTTAACAGAGAACTATTCTTCCTCAGAGCCTTTTAGTAAGCAGGTTGTCCTACTTTGTTTCTGCCATCTAAATACACATTAAGCTAGTTTTTTCTTTGTTTTTAGACACTTGTGTAAGTTCTTTTAAGATCTAGGATGAAGTAAAGGGAGGTTGGGGAGGGCATTCATTGGTGATAGAGTAATTCCAGTTGTAATGACGACTTTGGAGGTTGAGTAAAAATCAGAATGAGAAGTTTTTCTCTGTGCCACTTATCTATTTCTTCAGAAATGTTATTTTTCCTCTTTCATTTCAGTTTTGAACCCTGTGCTAGAACCAAACACTATGACCTTTCATTGCCACTGGTAAAATCTATATGGCTTACATATACAGAAGGGAAAGGAAACAAATCCCTGCCTCTCTTACTGCTACCTGTTCTTTGCCCCTCCTGATAAATGTTATTTGGAGGTCTTTCATATCATCTTATTAACTACCCAGAAATGCCACTTCCCAGAGAGTACTCATAAGTCAGATTCTAGTAGTCTCTTCCCTCTAATTAATCCTAACTACATTGTGTTCAGCAAAAAAATTTGTTGCTTCCAGTATGAACACTGTATCCCATTCATTTTTTCTAATGGCAATCCAAGTTTTCTCATGTGTAAATTCATTAGTAATTTTAATGGGGATATAAAATGTAGAGGGTTAGGTGACCATCTGCCTATAATCATATTGCCATCTTGCCCAGAAGTCTGTTAGTAAACTAAAAATACCTCATTATCACCTTGCTATATTATTGTCTTCTTAATTATTTGTTTCAGGAGTCGTTAAATAAAGCTCAAGAAGAAATGACCAAGCAAAAAGAAGTGATAACAGCCCAAGACAACATAATTAAAGCTAAATATACAGAAGTGGCAAAGCATAGGGAACAAAACAATGACTCTCAACTTAAAATTAAGGAACTGGAACACAACATCAGCAAACACAAACGGGAAAGTGAAGATGCTGCTGCAAAGGCATGTTTCTATTTATTTTTACCCTTAATCAAATTGTGCTTCTGAATTAAAATAGTCTGGTAACTGTTAGATGAAGAGCTCAGTATAAATGGCAGAACTACTGTGTAACATAATTTTGAGGCTTTATAGCTATGTTAATTGCTTCTCAGCAATGCCTATATTTTTCCAAGTGGCACAAAATGTTTTGTTTTTAAATTTAATTTCAGGTATTCATTCTCATCTACAAGATATTTTTACCAAATACTTAGTGGTCTCCCATGGAAATGACTTTTTTCACCCCAATATTAATAGAAATATTACTAATATAATAGTAGTAATAATTTATTTACTTTCAGATTGAATTTAAAGACTCATAGAAATATAGATAGGCATCTTCTAAACTTAATTGCCTCTGGATGTTCTTTAAGGATGGGTATAGTCAATTTTTGCAGCCTTGTCTAAAATCTGATGTTTTACCAAGCAGTTATCTTTTTTGAGGTTATCATTTTTGGGGTCATTCCACAGTGCCTTAAGTACATTAAAGAAAGTACATTATTTTGCAGAAATGCATTGCTTGGTTGAGAGGCTGCATCCATGCAGTCTTAATAATTTACCCATTGTATTTTCTAATGGGTAATATAACAGTTTGGTGTCTCAAACCTTTTTTAGCATCATAAAAGTATGAAAGATTTAACTTCAGAAAGATCAGAACATATAAAACTATCTCTTCACCCTCTGAAAGCCATATTTTCAGGTTTATTATATGGTTTAAAGAACATTTTTTATAACCACATCATATTATTCTAATATATATTTTGTTAGTACTGATTTCTCATTAGCCTCTTAACCTTGTATTAGTGGATTCACTGAAATACTACCAAAGCTAATACTGCTTTTAATAAGTTTTCTTTTAATTGAAAATTCTAGTATTAGTGATTGCTAGGGGATTTTATATACAGTTAAGGGAGTAAATAAAGGGACTTATAAGTAGAAATGGAACTGCTAAAAAGTCAAGGTTTGAAATACATGGTTTATCAAATATTGATTGCATACCAACTAGATCAGATACTATGCAAGGCACTAAAGGTACAAAGATGAGAAACATGTACACAGAACACTCTCATAGAGCTTATGGATCAGCAGGGAAGATAGACTAGAAATGATCATTTTACTTTGGAGTCTTGAAGTGAGACCATACCCAGGGAATTAATAAGGATAAACAAATTGACAGGGATTAGATGCTACCAGTCAGAACCAACCTTAAAACAATTCTAGAAGAAAATCTCCTTAAGCACTATAATTTAAATTTTTTAATTGGTTACTTTATATGAACAAGTACTTTACTGTACCTTGTCAAAAGAGGGTGACGAGATAGAATCAACGTTTAGGACAGTTTTTTATTTACATTACAATTCTGAGAAAAATTGTTATATATCATTTAGGATTAGGTTTCCTTGATTTTACAGAATCTATGACTTGAGTATTCCTGTTAGAATTTTGATTTTCACAGGTTGTTTTTTGAAGCAATAAATTGAATTTGGTAAAATCTGAAGGAGCCTTATATGACTTACTACATTTTATTCTAGTGGAGATACATACACATTGAAAAATTTGTCAGAAATTGGCTTTCATTAGTGCTTAAGTAGAAGAAGATCGCTTTGTAATCTCGTTTTCTTAGCCTTCGTGTTTGCTATATATATAGGCTCACTGTCAACAGGGAAAATCATTTTTTCAAATGAGTCATTGTGCAGTTTTTCTCCAAAGTATTTGATTTAAAATTAGCAAATATTTAAGAAACTTGTTTTTAAATGTAGATTTTGAAGCAATGATAGATACTTCTATTATCGTGTGTGTCTAGGTATCCAAGATGTTGAAAGACTATGACTGGATTAATGCAGAGAAACATCTCTTTGGGCATCCCAATAGTGCCTATGATTTCAAAACTAACAACCCAAAAGAAGCTGGTCAGAGACTTCAGAAGTTACAAGAAATGAAGGAGAAACTAGGAAGAAATGTCAACATGAGAGCTATGAATGTATTGACAGAAGCTGAAGAGCGGGTAAGTCATTTTCCTATGAGTCTCTGACCACACATTAGGACATACATTGATGGTTCTGTATGAACCCCTAGGCAGTTAATAGGGTCAACCTTTTACTTAATGTTCTTAATACTTGTTTCCTTTCTCTTTTCCTTTTTTCCCCCTTTTCAGTTTTTTGTTTTCTTATTTCATTCTTTATGCATCATCAGTTGTTTATATATATTCTGTTGTACCTTGAATGACTTTTCTGCTTTCTAGCACTTTGTCATAAACATGTTCTACTCTTATTCTTGGTGTAAATAAATACACTTGATCATGTTAACTGCTCACATTGCCATCATTTCTTTCACTTACCTCAAAAGGCTATGAAAAATAAAGTATGCTGTTTCCTAATCAATCAATCCATAACTCCCGTCTTCCTTTTACTTCTAGTGTATACTAGAAACATTATATTAATAGAAGTAGTGACTGAAGTTGTCATACACAACTGATCTCTAAAACCAGCAACATCTCTGTTTTAGTGCTCTCAGGTTACTGTATAATGTTATCCATCTCCCCTACCCTGACAGAACTTGGTACTTTGCCTTGACACCAGAAAAATCCAGAGGGAAATGCGATCCCTATTCTTGACTGCCCATAGGAACTGGCAGAGTAATTTTATGTTATGCCCTGTACCTTTCTTAATTCTGCAAAATTCTGTTTGAATTTGCATAATGAGTTAATGAGAGCTTGTAGTAATAATACTTAGGATGAGCTGTTACTTTTAAGAAATTTTGCTATAATGGGTTGTTTTTTTGTAATGGTATTGACATTAGTATCTACAAACAATCTATATAATGTTAGACACAAAACAGGCTACTAATGTACGGTTGTGCTCTCTCTGTGAAATGTTCCTGCGGGTTTTTATTTTTTCATTAAAGCTTTGGAACATCTAGCATATTTGTGGAAGAAAATCATTGGTCTGAATTTGAACTGCATAACATCATGAAACATGTTTACTTTTATTAGATAATAACTAACTCCAATATTTTTTACAAAGAATTTACCAACTCCCATTTCCAGACAGGAAATCTCTATTAACTGATAAACAGATTGCCTTTAGTTTTGTTTTTGTTGTATTCTGTATCTTTCCACGTAAGGAACTACCACATGGAATTATGCATGGAATAAGATAAAAATGTGGAGAGGAGGTAGGTAATGGAGAGTTTGAGGCCTCCTTGAAATAATGAGGCATTGAGGAAAAGTGAATTAGGATTTTTAGTAACTTCTACTCATGGTATAATTATCCCTTTGCCTCCTTCCTCAGATTATTTTTTAATGATTTTCTGCATTAACCAGGGATGGCCAATCTGGAGATGTATGAGCTGAAACTTGAGAGACCAGTTGTGTCAGATACAGAGAAAGAACTTTTGGAATGAGGGAACAATGCAGGGGCCATCAGGCTAAAGTGAGCTTGTCATGTTCTTCAAGGAACTGAAAAAAAAGACCATCTGATGGGAGACTGGGGAGGAGTGTGATGCCAAAAAGTCAGAGATAAATAAAGGCCAGTTTATGTCAGATTTGTACATCATAGTGAAGAACTGAAATTTTTTATAGCTACAAAGATTGACCTGAGAGTATGCAGGGATACTTTTTTACATAGGACACTTTTTCCTTTGTGCTTTGACTGCTAAGAAAATAAGGGAATATTAGTGGACTTGAAATATTTTAGGAGCTTGTTTTATAAATTTTACATATAGATGATATATTAACTTTCACTATTACTGATTTATATCATAGCTGTTACAATATATCTTTTTGGTAAATAGGAGTGTACATATTATATAAAAATAATAAAAGCTCTTTACTCATGACTGAATTCTAAAATATAATAAAACTTTTATTTTCCCAATTATGCTTTTTATCGTACTAGTATAATGACTTAATGAAGAAGAAAAGAATTGTAGAAAATGACAAATCCAAAATACTTGCAACTATAGAAGACCTTGACCAGAAGAAAAACCAAGCCCTAAATATTGCTTGGCAAAAGGTATTTGAACCAAAAATATTTATTCTGTATGAGGCAAAGATGAAGAATATTGTCAGTAGACTTATACTCTAAGATGAATTTGAAATGACGAATTTGTGTTTGAAGGAGGTACATATTGACACTTTAATACAGGGGTTCCCAACCTTTTTATACCCTAGGGCGCATTCTAAAATATCGGTAGGGCGGCGGGCACCAGCTATTTCTAAGGATATTTATTATTGAACAAGAATAAAAAATAATAAACAAAAATAATTTTAAAATAATAAATTTATTGTACAAATTATATACACACAAAGAAACATATATACAAAACGTAATACAAAGTAA
>PVKE010035606.1:0-16804 GCA_004027555.1 Craseonycteris thonglongyai
GTTATCACAGGAGAACATAAATTTCATGTGGTCAGAGATACAAATCTTTGCTTGTCAACTCTACTTTTGCTTGTTTCCCTTGGGCTCTGCTTAGAGCACCTGATAATAATTGTTGCACAGTCTTTGTCTTTTTCCATTTGCATCCGTTGGTTGGCTCTTCGTGAAGCAAGGATGCTCAGTGGTGTTTGAAGCGACTAAAGGTTAATAGAAAATATAATGAGGTGTTAATGGTGAGTGTAAGAGGGTATGCAGACTTGAAAAATAAAATGTCCATGGATTAGGAGATGACAGGTCAGCAAATGGGGCTCCCATTTCCTTGCTGTGTGACCCACATGTCACCTTTACTGGAGGTGCCAAAATATTATTATTACTATTACTTTTCAAAGATGAATTGAATCACACTAGCAATGTGTAGTGTCATGTTTGCTCAAAAGATGACGTTAATCAAATGAATGCCAGTGTCACCATGCCACAGGCAGGACAGTCAATGAAAATGGCAGAAGCACTTATTGTTTGAGGAGCACAAGATCATTTTAAAGTGGTATTTGAAATTCAAGAACATTGTGGACATACAATAACAATGCAGGCATGTGTATGGAACAGAACCTAACACACCTAACAATTGTGTGCATTTGTGATAAGTTTGAGGTGCATGGTATATTGAAATGGCAGGTTCAGTGATACAAGTAGACACTTTGGTCAGTACTGCTCAAGCAGTAGTTCACCATAATCAGAAGTGTCTGGACACTGACGGTAACCACTTTGAACCTCTTGTAATTGCAGAAGTTAAACGTGACTTGATTGGTATATATTGAGTATTACAATTTCAATGCATTTTTTTCCTTTCTTAAAATGTGTATATATGTTTTTGTCACTCTCTGTATTTATGTTTAGTATTTGTCTGTACCCCTTTCCAACCTGTCCCTTAAATGTAAAAAATTTATCCTCTGGAAGAAATTTTCTCCATCCCTTCCTCCTTCCTTCCTTCCCTCCTTCCTCTCTCCTCTTTCTCTTTTCTCTGTCCCCTTGCTCTTCTTATGCTTTTTAAATTATCTTCCTGTCCTTTACATCACCAGTCTTTGTCTCCTCCTTCCTCCTCTTTTTCCCTTCTCACACTATTTTCTCTCACATGTATATTCTCTCATTCTCATCTTCTGTCATATTATCTCTCTCACATTCTCTCTCCTCTCTCTCTCTCTCTCTCTCTCTCATATCCTCTCAGATGTTAATACATACATGTTTTATGAAAAAAACGTAGTGCAGAGGCTAGATCATGGTTAGATAGGGATGAAACTTTCCAACCTCTTTCTCTGGTTCCCACTGAACCCATGGATCCATGCCTTATATCTACAGTGGCCTAAAGAGCATCTTTACAACTTGATTTATTGTCTACATGACCTAGTTATGATCTTAAAGCCAAAAGCTTGTAACATTTTGCCATTCTTTGTATGTTAAAAAATACCCAAAATAAATAGAGGGAAGGCCATTCAAAATTTTAAATTGTTTCTAGTTTGATTATGACAATGATTAAAAAATTATTAGATACATATAGTAATTTTACTGTATGTATAAATGTAATTATATCACAATACTTTTTTGAGTGGTGTTAGGAACACTTTTTGCTTCCCTCCCTTCAGATTTCCACTAACCTGTCCCCCACCTACACACTATTTCTACCAATCACTTCTCTTATCCCACTTGATATCCCATGTGAACAACTTTGTATCATACTTTTTCTTCATATGCATGTGATCACAAATGTAACCTCAGAAAACTGTAGTCTCTAATTTACAAAACTAACTTTATATTATCATATGTTTTTGTATCTTGCTTTTCTCATAAAATAGTACACTGGAAATCTCTCTAAAGTCAATTGCTAGACATTTAATTTATTCTTTTAATGGTTGCATAATGTTTCATGATTTACATAAAGTAATTGAATACTTTCTGTATTGCAGTCACCCTTTTTTTCTCTACTTTGTACAGTGTTATAATAAACATCATCTTACATTTATCTTTATGTACTCATGCCTTTATTTCTATAAAATACATTTCAAAGGAGAGATCTCCTGGAATATGTGTTTTTAGTCTTAATCGATGTTGCCAGATAGCTTCATAAAAAGCTATGATAAAATATCTTCTCTGGCAATGTATGAAAGCATAACCATTCTGCTCCATCTCTGCCAGGAGTGGTGGTTGTGGGTAGCTAGTACCTTATCTGGTACCTTATCTGGTACCTTATCTCAAATCTTCTGGGCTTTATCTTGGTTTTTATCTGGGCCTGGAATGGATATTACTTGTAGGCTTCAAATAACTTCAACTTGTTATTTTCTAACTGTAAGTGCTGTGTGTCTTCACTTTCTGCTCTGTACTCTTCAATGCCTTGAATGATGGTGTGTTTCTTGGATTTGCACTTGTGTGTATGAGCAACTGAGAAGTGTTGGGTCCTCCTCCATTGATTAATGCCCCTGTCTCCTTTCTTGGGAAATGACAATTCTGGGAGACGTTCCCTTCACTTTTCAGGAGGTCCTGATGGAATGGAGCCTCCACTGCTTGCAGGGATGATCTTTATAACAGAAGCAACCATTACCCTCAGCTTTCCCTCCTTTGTCTTTTCCCCCACTTCCTCAACTCCTGCTCCCTAGGATTACCTCCCAAACATACCACCTGCAAAGAGATTCTCTTCCAGAGCCTACTTTAGAGGAGACTCAAGAAAAGACAGGCCCTTTTTGTACTTCTCAGTCTGATGGCTGTAAAGTGATATTTTGTTGCTATATATTTCATTTCCCCAGTATTATGAAGGTGACAACTTGTCCTATGTTCACTGCCCATGCTGATTCCACTGTTGTGGATCGTTTTTTCAACTCTTAGCCCATTTGTTTTTTTGGGTTTTTGTGTGATTTTTATAATTTTAAGATCTCTTCTAAGTGTTCTCTTTATTAATATTTCTAATATTAACATATCTATTTGTCTCTCAATTTTGCTCTGATATCTTTTCCAGTACAAAATTTTTTAAATTATTGTATTAAATATATTTTTGCTTTTATAGAATCTGCTTTTCTAGTTTGGTTTAAGAGGTCTTTATTCTCTCCTTAATCTATACAAATCTGAATCCTAGATATTTTTTGTATGACTTTGTTTTTATTTTTAGTATTTTGTCTTTAATTCATGTTGAATTTATTTTTATTTTATATAAAACAGGTGCCTAATTTAATTTTCTTTCAGAGAGCTAGTCTATTGTACCAGCACTGTTTATTAAATAATACATCATTTTTTCCACTAAATTGAAATATTTTCCTTGACATGTATTAATTTTTTATTGTGATTTTTTTTTTTATCCTGGATTCTTTATTTTGTTTCTCTGGATTATTTGTGTATGTTAATGCCATATTGATTTGATTACAAAGGCTTTATGTAATATTTCTTTTTATTACCAATTCATTATTTACAAATTTAAGATAACAATCTGATTTATAAAAAGAATTATATAAGAATACTAATTGAAAGTGCATTAAATTTATATATTAATTTGCAAAAAATGACTTTTTGTGCTGTGAATACTTTCCATGCTACTAAGAGCATACCTTTCTATTTGTTTAGTTTTTTATACCCTTCAATAATATTTTATAATCATCTTCATTTAGGTTCTCTCTTGTTAAATATAGTATCAATTTCTTAAATAGTGTTCTATCTTTACCAATAAATATTTTTATTGTTGCCCCTAGTTTGCTAGCGCCTTAAGCATGTGCTTAGCTTATCTTTTAGGTAACACAAAATTGTTTCTTTTTTCGCATTAGAACTTTTGATGAACTTCTCCCGCCCTGCAGTTCCCCTACAAAGCCTGACTTCCTTCTGAGGCTTATCACAAGTGTGTACCCTTACTGTATGAAGTAATGACAATGTTTAAAACAGTGCAGAAGGCAAAAAGCTTTCAGAGATAACCAACCCACAATTTTGTCATGACACGTTTTATGCCATGATCTTGTGTCACTCACTCAGACACAGTAGTTTTTGGAAACCTCAGATGAGCTTCTAGTTCTCATACTATCCATTGTTGATCTTTGGTGATTGCAGCCTGTACAGGTTCCACATTCTCAGGTGTTCTGCTTGCTGCAGGTCTTTCAGAAGGTGGATCAGTTTCCACAGATACTTGACCACCTTTGAAGCATTTGTGCCACACTTTTATTTGTGAAGCATACATTGCATCATCCCCGAAAACCTTATGATTCATTTAAATAGTTTTCTCAGAGGAATGTTCAAGCTTAACACAAAATTTGATGCAGGTTCGTTGCTCTACTCTCTGTCATTTTAAGTGGAAAGGCTACCAGTACACATTTGCACTAAATGGTATCTAGCACCCCCACTGACTAGTACAGTGAAGTCGTCATTGTTCATATGCCCATTCCAGTCCACCGTGCTTGGCTGCTAGGGTACATCAATGTTGCACATACCATTTTTGTGATATTGGCAATGGCTAGATTTTTTTCTGGACAGACCTCATATGTCAGAATAGAGAGGCAATCATTTTTAAATTTTTAGATAATAAAAATATCATTGAGGGTCTATTTAATATAGTTCTTTTTTATTACATGATTTCTCAATGCTTTCATATTCTTGCATCTAGCATGCCTTTTCTTTGTTTGTTTTTTAAAGATTTATTTTTATTGTTTGTGACAGAGAGAGACAGAGAGAAGGGAGAGGACCCAGAACAGTCTCCATAGTTTCACACTGTTAGTTTTCTACATAGTTTCGTTCCACAGGTGGGTGCGGGGCTGTGCACGGCAGGAAATGGCTGGGGGCCTCCCACATGGGAAGCATGTCTCCGTGAGCCAGGGACCTCCCATGTGAGAAGCATGCCCGGCCGGTGGGTTGGGGGAGCTACACTGGGGCCCTCCCACATGGGGTCACCCTGGTGAGAACCGAGCTAGGGGCACATTTCAGTTCAGCACATGTGTCCACATGGGTCAGGATCAGGATTCGATCCTCAGACGCCAGGGCTGAAGGACGAGTACTCAACTTTCTGAGCTGTCCTGGCATCCTCCCTTTTCTTTGTTGATCGTCATTGACTCTTGAGTTTGAAAATCTAATGACGAAATATGTTAGGTATTAAGTGAAAGACTAAGGTACTCCTTAAGCGTATCAAATAGTCACATAAAAGGTGTGACGTAACTTTTGTTTCTCAAAGTCTATTCTATATTTGTTTGATTTCTGAATCTTAGTGAATCCTGGATAGGTAATGTTGCCAGATAAATGTTCTGATACCTGAGTAAATTTTGTATTTAGCAAACTCATAGGTAAACACATTAATATTGTCATGTGTCTAAATTCTGTCTCCTACATATTTAAATTCAATGTGGACAGTAGTGCTGTCAATATTATTATTCAAATAAGATAAATGTCAAACATGCTATGTGCATATCTTTATAGTACATAGTATACAGCAAGACGTTTGTTTCAAGGAGAAAGATGATATTACTAAGCTCTATTGTCTAGGTTGGCTTCTCCTTGCTACACATAACTGCACCACTACATAGAGCTGAACAGGTGCACTGTTACTTTCCGTATTATAATGATCACTATTAATTCTTTCAGGCAAATCTAGCCCTTAGGTATCAGTGGGTTAGGGACAGAAGACCTGATCTGTAATATTAGAAGTGGGAAAGAGAGTACTTCCCAGAAAAGAAAAAAAAAAAAGTGTGGTTTTTCTGGTATTTTATTATAGTTGTAAAACTGGACCTTGTAATCTGCCAACAATCTTGAAGTTACAGATAGATGCTTTGGGACTATAGCTCCTTGGAGTGGGTGGGTAGAAGAAGGTTTCACTTTGTATTTAATTGTAATGGGTACCTTTTGACGTTCAGGGAAGCATCAATTGGCAAAGGTTATTATGTAATCAATAGGACAGAAGAAGAATTCAAGGTTGAAATTAACATGTTATTGTACAAATCAAAGGAACAGTAAAAGGCAATTTGTTCAACTTGTCATTGTACTGGGGCAATCATTGTGCAGACAATAAGGGAGATGGGAAATCGGAGTGGAGAAGCAAGTGAATCAAAACACTCAGGCTTTTGTTTTCTTTCTTTCCAATTCAGAACTAGTCAATGTACCCATCTGACAGCTTTAAAGTGAGTGACAGGAATCAATAATGCATTGTTTCTTGTTTTTGTGAGTGAGTTTTCAGAAAAAAAAATTAAACCTATAAATTGTTTGGAAGTTAGTTTTATAATCTTTGATACCTCACATTACATCTTTAGTACACTAGTATTTAAGCCAGTTAACAGCTCTGTCTGGAGAAAACTTTTTCTGCCTTCTAACAAATCGCCAGGTGCAAAATAAGGATTCAACTATTGGTCTTTATAAAACTCATAGCAGGTTCAAAAAGTGTATAAAGACAAAGTTGTAGAACATTCCAGAGTGAAATCGATAATGACTATGCTTTAAATATTGGTATAATTTTGTTCTGTTTGACTTAAAAACAAACAAAAAACTAAAACTTAGCCTTTGATAAAATTCTCATTTACCTAATATGCTAGGTATATAGGAAATAATCTGATGAAATCTCGTTCTATTTTTAAAGAAGCTCCTTAAAGGGTGTAATGCCATTTGATGCTTTCAAGTCTTATAAAGCATGTTGCATGCTGAGTATCTTTTATCACTGTATAATGTTGAACCGATGAATAAATAATGCTGTGAAGTTCATACCTTGGTCCTTAAAACAGAAGCCACGTTTTCCAAATGCCTCAATCTCCAACTATAAATAAATATTGACATATTTATATGCACATATGTCTATGTAATAAGTACATATTATATGTATTTATATATGTAATTTATATAGATAATCTAAATATATAAGCTAATGTTATTCATTTTATAAATAAATGTTTAGCAATATTTATTTATTCAATAAACATTTATTATATCTCTACATTGTGCCAGGCATTCGTTACATATCATATGTTTGTTGTTTTTTAGATTTATTTATTTATTTATTTATTTATTTATTTTTATTGTTTTGACAGAGAGAGAGAGAGAGATGCAGAGACAGAGAGAAGGGGGAGGGCCCAGAACAGTCTCCATAGTTGTACATCATTGGTTTTTCCACATAGTTTCATTCCACAGGTGGGCGGGGCTGCACAGGGCAGGAACTGGGCTGGGGTCTTGCCCCAGTGAGAACTGAATTGGGGGCACTCCCCAGTTCAGCATATGGTTCCGCACAGGCTGGGGCTGGGATTTGATCCTCGGTCCCCAGGGCTGCAAAGTAAGCGCTTAACTCACTGAGCCATCCAGGCTTCCACCGTTTGTTGTTTTTTAATAAGATAAAAGTATTTTCATAATGTTTTATAGGCTAGCTAGCATGGTGGTAAGAAGGGGTCTCAAAACAAACTGTCTGGTTTCAAAGTCTACTCCTGTCATTTACCAACTGAATAAATTTTGGTGGGTAACTTCATTAGTAAAATAGAGATAATATTTCTCTCATGAGGTAAGTAAGGATTAAATGGGTTAGTGTATATAAAGAAATTAGTGTAGTTCCTGAGACAAACTTCAAACACATACACATAACCATGTTATATTATCTTATTTCATTAGATATGGTTCTCACTTTAAGAACTTGACATTGAGTGTGTGAGACAGTTACTATCTATATTAGTCAAGGTTCTCCAGCAAAACAGGACCAATAAAATCTGAGTGGGGGAAGCCGGGATGGCTCAGTGGGTTGAATGCTCACTTTGCAGCCCCAGGGACCGAAGATCGAATCCCGGTCCCGGCCTGTGCAGTCCATATGCTGAACTGGGGTATGTTTCCCATGCGGGTGGCCCCAGTTTGGTTCTTGTCCCCCAGTTCAGCTACTGGCTTGAGGGGGCATGCCTCCCATGCAGGAGGCCCCCAGCCCAGTTCCCACCCTGAGCAGCCCCTGCGCACCTATTTGGAATGAAACCACGTTGAAAACTGATGACGTACAACTGTGGAGACTGCTCTGGGCCCTCCCCCTTCTCTCTGCCTGTCTCTGCCTCTGTCTCTCTCTGTCTGTCAAAAACAATAAAAAAAATCTGAGTGGATATGTATGTATATGTATGTATATACATATATACCCCATATATACATACACTAATATGTATATACATATATTAGGATGTATATATGCGTACATGATGTGTAAATATACACATAGTACATATGGGATGTATGTGTGTGTGTGTGTGTGTGTGTGTATATATATATATATATATATATATATATATATATATATATATATATATATATATATATATATATATGCACTTGTATAGATACATAAATAGAGAAATATATTTTAAGAAATTGGTTCACCACATTGTGAGGGTTAGCAAGTCCTGAACCTGCAGAGTGGACTGATGGGCTGGAGACCCAGGGAAGAGCTGATGTTGTAGTCTGTCTGAAGGCAGTCTGAAGCACTTACCCTAAAACTTGAACATGTGAATTTCTGGGGGAACACAACCCATAATACCATCCTAACTCTGTAATATGACGGATGTGGTGCCTGTGGTCTGTATACAATTCTGTGGGAACAGAGCTGAGAGCAGTTTTATCCTGGGCAGTGATGGTTGTAGTATAGGTAGCAGTTGGAGCTCAGAGGTTTCTGTTAAGGTGACATTTAAAACAAATTAAGGAAAAGTATTCACCTGAAATACAAAAAAAGCCTTGATGTAGAGGATACAACATGAGCACAATCACTGATAATGCATAAGTGCCCAGCCTTTTGATTCAGAAGAGGTTGTGGGGAAGGGTGAGCAGAAGCCAGCATCAAACCTGGGCCAGACTAAGGAATTTTTATTTGAAAGATTTATTTTATTGCCCTTGACAGAGATAGAGAGAGACAAAAAGAAGAGGCAGGGCCCAGAGCAGTCTCCATAGTTGTACGTCATCAGTTTTTAACATGGTTTCATCCTACACAGGTGGGCTGGGGCCTCACAGAATGGGGACTCCTGCATGTGAAGCACAACTCAGTTCAGCATGTGGGTCCACATGGGCCGGTGCTGGGATTCGATCCTCGGTCCCCTGGGCTGCAAAGTGAGGGCTTATCCCGCTGAGCCATCCTGGCATCCCTGTAAGGAACTTTTAAAGCTACACCTGAAGTTTACAATTTGGCTTGTGAGCAACAAGGAATTATTGGATGTTATTAAGTTATAATCACTACCTACTTTTACTTAATTTAACTTAGAAAGATTACCCTGCTTCTGCCAGGGATATATTTGGCTGAGAAGACATGAGGCTTATGTGATTCTGAGGAAATAGGTTGATGAGAACTTGAAATAATTTCTTAACAGTGGGGTTGAGAAAAGGAAGTGGATTTTTCAGACAGGTAAAATTGGCAGGGTTTGATTGAGGGAGCTGATAGATGGAGCAAAAGAACATTCTGAATTTTCTGTCTTGGCTGTGTAGAAGACACAAAATTGATATTTGTGAGTGTAAGGCTGTTGTTCACAAGTGCAAAGAGACCTAAAGAAAAACACTGGAATAGTTACGTGGGGAAAGGGGGATTTAAACAAGAAAGAGAGTTATAAAAGGAAACCTGTAAATATTAATAAATACAACAAGAGAAACCTTGCATGGACCAGTTGGGATGGCGCGTGTGAGTTAATTAGTGTGACACGTGTGCTATGGACTAATTAGTATGATTACTCAACCCTCTCTACTTAATTCAAGCAAGAGAATAATATACTTGTTCATTTAGTATATTTAGTTTTGGACCAGGTGGACTCCACTGCATGATGCCAAGTAGGGGGTAATAAACAAAATATATGTTGATTAGTCCCCAGAATAGAAGTCCAGTTCAGGCTAAACAAAGTTATTGATTTTTTTTTAAGCCATTGGTATTCAAAAATCTTAAGAATGCTATAGAATTTGTTGACATTCTATGTAGAACATACTAAAAATAGCTAATATATTTTTTTAGGGCTTCAGTGTTTTAGACATATTCCGAGAACTTTGTGTGTATTAGTTAATTTAATCTCCACAAAAATCTAATAAGATGGGTACAGTAAGTATCCCCACTTTGTAAGTGAGGATCCTGAGGCATGGAGAGAACCAACAATTGCCCAAGGTCAAGTAGCTAGTAAGAATAGAAACAGCATTTCCAAGCCCGTGCTCTTAAACACTACTGCCTCTCTGGTCTGTTTCTATGGTGTCTTCTCTGATGTCATGTATTCCAGCAGGACAGAAGAGTTTGAATTGCACAATGAGCCCCTTATTTTGAATTACTTCCTCCCAGGGTCCCAATCAAATTCTTTTGTGCCTAACACAATTCTTGATGGATCTCTGAAACTCAATACTTGTTTGTTACACTAGTGCATTAATAAATGCCCCACAGAGGTTTGGTAGCCTCGGTTTATAATGCCTGATTAGGTAATTTAGAATAACTCTCACTCTGAAAATAGCTAAAAATGGTCAGTATACTATAAATTTTTTTTTAAAGCATAGAACTAATAGGATCATAGAGATAGATTATCAGGACAAAATTAAAGAGAACATGGGAACCCAGAGAGGTAAAGAAACTGGGCATGGAAACTGCTTTTGCCTTGAGAGTGTATGCTGACTTTGGGAAATTAGAACTTTATTTTTGATGACCTTGCTGGGTGAGAAAGATCAAAATTAAAGTCTAAAGCTTACACAGTGAGAAGAATTGATTGGAGACCATCAGTAACAGTAAATTGCAAACAGAAGTAAGACTTCCTTGTTAAGAATAATTCATCTTCTATGAGGTCCTGCAGCCTAGGTACATAGAGTCTTCATGATCCTGGAAATGTATGAATCAACTCTGATTGAAGATAGATGCTGACTGTCATGAAATTTGTTGTAGCTGACTTGCAAAAGAAAAAACATTCATACTGAAGATCTGAGATATGAGAATAAATGAAAACCAAAGTAGTATGGGGATATATCTAATTTAATTTCCTGTATTAACTCCAGAGGATGCCAGGATGGCTCAGCGAGTTGAGCACTTGTCTTGCAGCCCCAGCGTTCAGGGATTGAGTCCTGGCCCTGGCCCATGGAGACCCATATGCTGAACAGCGGTGTATTCTCAGTTAGTTTCTCACTGGGGCAAGCCTCCTATGTGAGAGGCCCCTGGCTATTTTCTGCTCTGTGCAGCCCCGTGCCCACCTGTGGAATGAAACTATGTAGAAAGCTAATAACGTACAACTATGGAGAAAGCTCTGGGCTCTCCCCGTTCTGTCTTTGTCTCTTTATGTCAAAAACAATAAAAATAAATCTTTTAAAAAACCTCCACTTATATACACATAACAATAGTTGTATTTGTGTACACACACACACATAGAACATAGGATAGATTACAGTGGTCTATAGACCACATGCTGGCCTGGAGGAGGGTGAAGTTACTGATTTACCATAGATCATGATAAATAATGATGCATGCAGTAATTTTTAGGGTAGCCACTAAAAATTTATAATATTCAAACTAGTAGCAAAGAAAAAATAGAATGATCAAAACAATACCAAAACAGTTCAAATAGAAAGCAAGAACAGATAAAAGGTTCAAGTAGAAAACACAAAATGATTATTGATTTAAAGCAAACTACATCAATCAGTAAATGAACTGAATTTACAAATAAAAAAATGTTCTGAATTTAAGATATTCAATTCCATGTTATTAAACAGTCATGTTTAAAATAGACTGATACAGAAAGTTTAAAAAGATAGAATAAAAAACTGCAAATACTACAAAGAAAGATGGTACAGCTATATTAGTATCAAAATTAGTCTTTAAGGCTAAATGTTTTTCTAGCAATAAAGAGTTACTTGCTAAATCTTCAATAATTGAAAATGTTCAATCAGTGTAACATCTTAAAGCATTTTTTATTTTCTCCTTTTATGTATGTAGAACAAACTCAATTCAATAGTATGTTTTTTAATCTAAATTACTATAAACAGAAGGCTTATCTCTTGAGTTACAGTCCCCAAATGTATTAAGACATGCTTATAAAATTGTCTCCCAAAATGTGTCCCGAATAACTTTATTCTGTGATATTGATAGAAATTTTGTGAAAACAATCTATGATCAATTAAATTTTGGAAAACTTCATTGGAGATCACAATTCCATAACATCTTAAACTGTGTGAATTGTTCTGCAGTAGAAAACTTTTTTTTTATCATTGATTAGATCTTCTTTTCCCCAATGTATTTGGTTCCAAACTCCCTTTTCATGGGCTACTTTTAATATTTCACAAAGCTAGTGTTCCATAGAATACCCTTTAAAAATGGTATTATGACTAATTTAGAGTTGGCTTAATACATCTTTATGATATTGCCTATACCACTATACTTTAATAAACCACTTAGGTTATTAGTGGCTCAATTATAATGTCATTCATCTTAGTACCTGTCATCATATTTCCTGTGCTTTATATCCTGAAAAAATTTAAGATCTTTTCCCTTTTGCTAGCCTCAAGAACTACAAAATTCCTAAAGTACTTTCTTTTAAAATTATTTTAAAGCCAAACATCAAAGGATTGTACAATAGTATATCAAACAATCGCTGAGTAGTAAAGTATATTTTCAAGTACTGGAAGTGAATGGACTCTTAAAGAATGAATGACCCAGTCTAGAATGTTATGCTGTTCACATCAGAAGTACAGTTGAAGAGCTCAATGCTATCACCGATTGTTCAAAAGATGCATATTATTTCACCAAGTGTTCTTGTACAGTGATAACATTGCCTCATTCCAAAAATCAACAAATAGCTTAAGCGGAAAAATAAATTCTAAAAAGTTACCTTTAAGTGAGATAACAAGGTGGGAATTGGGAGACTTGGGCAAGAAATTGGCTTTTGTTTTCACTCTGCATCTCGTATAGCGATCAACATAAAGAGAGATCGGCACATACATGTGTGTTCTCTGCTTTAGCCAGATTTTGACCTGGTTGTTGTTTTGGACACAGGATTTTACTTTCTGCTCAGATGACATTGGGTAATACAATGGGACTTTTATTTGACTAAACTTTAAGATCAGGTGTGTGGCTTTTCCACAGATGCATGTGTTGAGGTGAAGCAGCCATTAACTAGGTAACTTGACCATATATAGGGCCTCTCTTGTTATTATATCTGTGTAATATAAACAAGATGTACACGTGGTTATTTTAAGACTCTGAGTTATTTGTTATTACAGCAAAACTGAGCCTATTCTGACTGATAAAATATTTATTCCGTTTCTGTTACTACTTGTTTAGACAGTCTTCATGTTCTCCAGCAAAGGTTTTTTATTTTACAATAATAACGCTGGATTAGACCATCTACATTCTTTCTAGTTTCTAAACTTAGGGTACCCATCCTAAGTAGGATTGCATTTTCCCCTCTGCAAAGCCGCATGAGAGAACACCAGACACAGGGATTTAGAATGACGTTCCGCAGGCCTGCTGTGGTCAGGCAGCCTCTTACATATGAAGGCTCTCTGGAAAAGATCCAGCCATAAATGCCTCTGTTTTTCATATTACATGGCTGGAGACTTTCTGGACAGCACTCATATTGCCTATAACGTAGTGAATCATGACTGTGCCTATTTTATCACGAGACCGTGAGTTTGCCAAGAGCAGGGATTGTACCACATTTCTCAACACATCATCATGAATTCACTTAAACATTTTAAATGGCTCAGGTCTGGAAAGCTGCATGCAGAAGCCTAACACAATTATCTCTCTTAATTTTGCCATTAGACACAGAACACTAATTGGGACCAATCTTGCAGGGTTAAGCGTTGATTCATTGGCTTGGGACTTCCTGTACTCTAACCACTTAGACTAAAACATACACCATGACTAAATGGATGTGCTTGAGTGCATCTGGAAAGGCTGGGTTAATTATTTCTGTGTTCAGTAAAAATGAAGAAACAGGCATATTACAAAACCGTGATGAGTACTGGTAACCAAAGTGTCCACTTGTATATTCTGATGTATATATTCAAATACAGTTCTACCCTTGGAGGTCAGTGGATCCCAAAGAATTTCCATTTCCATATTTAATCCTTTACATTTCCTTAGGCCATTAATGAGCATCAAAAGTATTTTTTTATGTTGTTTTTTTTTTAAAGATCTACCAACACTTAACTAAAAAGAGGATTAAAAAGACAAAACAAAACAAAATGCAGGTAGAATGTTAACTTTGTGCTGGCATATAGCAGTCAGGTATGAGGAGGCTACTTTGGGCTAAATGTCAGTTTTATTCCTGATACTCCAGTGACGATTCAGTTAGACAGGTTAGGCAAATAGGGCATTGAGAGTTACCTGAGGTAACCTAGACTCCCTATGAATCCTAAGGAAGGAGATAATTCGTGTCACATACTCTTCTGAATTTCCATAGAATTGATCTTCTATAGCTGTGTATTGTCCTTTTAATATTCTAATTTCGACTTCTCAACACCACCTACATTTAATGTGGCAGCTCCTACTACCGTTACCTGTCTTGAATCCACTAAGATTTATCTCATTTTGACCTTTATTCCTGTTCGTCAGTCATCATAAAAGGCCCAAGACTCCAACTCATCACTCATTGCCAATATTTAATCATTATATTGTTTTGCATATCATTTTATTCTACCTATCTTTTGCCTCTTCCTAGCTCCTGAAACTTCTTATTCTCATTTCTGAAATTCATTGTCCAATGTCAGCACACTTTCTTGCTTATTATTCTGCCTCCTGTGTGAACATTGCTTTTACACTCCTGGTCTGATTGAGTCTGGCACCACTCTGAAGAGTTTCCCCCACGTTAGATCTCTCATGTGGTGGGTTGCCCTCCACCTCCAGTCTATCATTGGGCTTTGAACATCATGTCATTGAGCTATAAGTCACTTGCTCCTCATTGTTCTGTTTAACTTCCTGCCTCATTCTTCTGGTTTACTGCTGTTATCTACATTACTTGTGTTTATTTTAATTCTGTTGATTTTAATATACATAGCTGACCCTTCCCAAAACATGAATTTTTTTATCCTTAAACTCTTCTCCTCTCCCCTGTCTCAGTCGCTCCATGACCAAGCTGTGGACTTTGCCTCACTGATAACTACAGGTTCTCTATGATCTGTTTCATGCATCACACTCCCTGATGACCACTTATCTTTCCATCTCACTTTCAGTATTCTGACTAAAAATCTTTCAGTCTTACAGGAACTTCCAGTTTACTCATTTCACTGATTTTTATTTTCTCTCACTGCTTTGAAGTCTTACTTCCTCTCCTTATATGGCTTAAATTTCATGGTTAATAATTGCATTCAATCACTATTCAATATGTCTAACTTCCTTGCCATTTTCTCACATTGTGGTACTTGGCAAATTCACAATCCTGATTATATCCCATTTTCTCCATAACCTGCACCTGGACCCAAAGTAGCAGAGCATAAATGGAGAAAATTATATCTTTGTGATCATCTGACCCCATGACCACAAGACTCATGTGGACCTTTAATACTGCCTAGCAATTGTTTTTTTCTCAGTCCATTTATTTTTCCATTCTCTTAACTGAACTTTCACATTTCTTGCCTCTCCTTTTTTTTTTTTTAAATTTTATTTATTTATTTATTTATTAATTACAGAGAGAGAGAGAGAGAGAAAGAGAGAGAGAGAACTGAACTAGGGGAGCTCCCAGTTCAGCATATGGTTCCGCACAGGCCGGGGCCGGGATTCGATCCTCGGTCCCCGGCGCTGCAAAGTGAGCGCTTAACTCACTGAGCCATCCCGGCTTCCCCTTGCCTCTCCTTAAATATTCAACTCTTCCCTGAATGAACTCTGTTCTCGCATCTAAGGCTAGTTTCTCTGTAGCTACCATCTCTTCTTCTCTACTTAAGGACATCTCTCCTTCAGTTCTCTCCCTACCCAGGTCACTACATCCCCCATCTCTAGATCAAATCATTCCCATTAATACAGATTTATCATTACAATGTCTATCTCAAAAACAAACAAACAAACAAACAAAACATTGTTTTGTCCCTTCACTTATAGTAACTGTTCTATTACTTTGCTATTCTTTGAAGCAAAGCTCCTTGAAAGGGTTGTCTTCAATTCTTCTATTTCCACTTTCTCTTACACCAACTTTTGCCCCCACTACTCCATAAAAATTTCTGTTTTTGAGACCCCCATTGACTTCCATGTTGCTAAACCCAGTGATCACATTTCTTTTGGTAGCATTTGACTTTTCAGTAGCAGTTGAACACTCTCATCTTTGATAGACCTGACTCACATGTTTGTTTGTTTTTTTCAGTGAGAAAGTATCAAACACATTTGGTTTTCTTTCTACATTATTGGTTGGTCCTTCTGTTTCCTCTGCTCATTCCTTCTCATATTCCCAACCACTAATTGTTGGACTGACCCAGGGCTTGGTCATGAGCTTTTTTTTCCATTTAATTTACTTTCAAATCCTTGGAATCTTTATAAACTCTTACAACTTAAATTCCTTAGGTATTATGATGACCCCCAAATTTATATTTTTATTCCAAATCTCTACCTTAAATTTCAACTTGTATTTCAACTGCCTTTTCGGTATTTCTGCATTGATACTTTCAGTATCTCAAATGTAACATAGTTATTTAAACCTAAACTTCCATCTAAATCTAAATTACTAAGAACAAACTAGCAAAAAACTCTTGCTCTACATGGTTTTTCCTTTCTGGATTAAGATAATTAAACATTCCATTTTCTTCTTGGATTCAGGGATCCAGTTCTATCCATAAGTTTGTAAAAGTTCTTGTTGACTAACTAGTTTTTCTGTTCTCTTCTCTGTCTCTTCTTCTTTCATATTGCCATTGTTCTTATATTGCTTTTTCT
>PVKE010035607.1:0-16803 GCA_004027555.1 Craseonycteris thonglongyai
TTCTGTCACTCGCCTTCTCAGCAGTACCACCAAGAGACCTAATACCGGCCCCTCTGCCTGAGCCTTTCCCACAGCCACTCCAAATTGTCTCTCCTAATCCAATGATGGCTGTACTGGATTTTCTTCCACCCTCACTGCTGGGTCACTCTTTGCCACCAGAGCCTTCTCCTCCCTTGGACTACAAATCCCCAGTGGACCACTCCCCACCCTGACCTCTTCGTACCCCATCACATGGAATTCGGAGAATAAATCCTCTTCTCTAACCAGAGGCCCCTTTGATTCTGTATACTGTCCTTCTTAACCCTTCCCTTCTCCAAAATATCAATCCCTTACCACAGTTGTTCCAGACAAGGGATACCACAGACTCATTTTCTTCTTGTCATCAGTTATCACCAATGCTGTCTACCTCAACACCACCAGCCTACAATTTTACTGTGACTCCATCTAAACCACTTTCATCCTACCGAAGTCTGATGCAGAGTAAGCATCTCCAGATCACCCTGGTGCATTGTCCACTTATATCCCCAAAGCCATAGGCAATAACCATTCAAATCTTTCAATTTTAGGCTTTTCTTGGCAGCAGTTTTGTGCCAGATGTGTTCCATTTTATCTTGACACAATTTAATTTCAATAAAGAGTATCTCACCTTCCATTCTTTAGAGGCCTCTTTGCAGAGAGACCTTGCAGCCAACGTGGTAGGGTTAGGTCGTCTTTTCTTACTCAGCCCTGATATCCTGGCGTTCCTGAAAAGACAAATCCAAAAGATAAGTTTTTTGTTATTTGTTTTTTGTTGTTGCTGTTTGTTTGTTTGTTTGTTTGTTTTGTGTGTGTGTGTGTGTGGAAGAAAAAGAAAAAGAAAAAAAAAACTTGTTTTTTCTTTTCCAAAACAACTTAGGCCAAGACTACCACTTAAATTACTCCAGAAAATGTTAAAGAGTCAATTTCTAAAAAGCATTACTTAGTAGTCACCCTTATTTTCTGGAGCAGCAATGCTAAACCAAAGAAACTGCATGTCCATCAGCAGCCCTTACATCTTAAGGCTTCGGAGGATTATTTGGAGTAAAATCATTCCCAGCTTTTCTGGGGTGTCTCATTTTTGTATAGTGAATCTTTGCCTTCTGCTGTCTATGTCTTGGGTGACTATTTCTCAATCTTTATTTTTAATAAAATCTCAAATGCCTCCACAAGCCAAAAACGCCCTGTACTTTTTAATCTCCCACTTCTATCCTTTGTGGTCCAGCATCAACCTTTTCCTCAAACATTGGCCCAATTCCAACCCCTACCTTTCACTCAGATCCTACCTCAGACCCACCTTCAATTCCCACTCCCAATCTTACCATCTGGTCAGATTCCACTCATTAGGATCTGTGGAGTATATTTTCATTGACCCCAGAATGAGTTAGAGTTTCTAACTTCATCTGAAGTTCAATGCTTGAACTGTAACATGTTTCAAAACAACAGGAAAGTTTGTGAGATTTACTTTAAATGGTCCAAGGATCTCTGGAGAACTTTTGTACATCAGCTCCTAACTCTGCTTACTGCCTGTACTTCCAGGACCATGTCTCAATCTTCATCCTTCTTGGAGAGTTTCCTATCAACAATGAGCTTCACAAAACACTAGAGCATTCTTACCTGAAAAGGTTTGTTCATCATGGGTAGGAACTGCCCCTCAAAGCTCACAAGTCTCTGTTATTTATAAGACAACCCAGAAGCTTCTAAGAAAGGGACTCAGACATGCTTCCAATAGACACAGATGAGGAAAAATGTCAGGGAAGCAGCCCAGGGAATAGATTCAAGATTATTTGTTGAGTGACTCAGAGAACTCTTAAGATAAAAATCTGGTGTATGATTATGAGGAAAACTAACAGTCACATGGTGAGTCTGTCTGGAGAAAAAAAATTGAGTTTACATCAGAGACAACTGGAAAATGTCCTGAAAGTACATTTAAGTGAGAAACTCGATGAAATATTGAAGGTAGGCTTTCTGAAACAGTGCATAGTCTATGGCATGCTATCTAGCAGACACCAATTCTTCTGGCAAAATTCACGCCAAAATAAAACAGAGATGTTTGCCACTGTCAGTAAGTGGGAACTACAATCTGATTATCTTCCAGGAGCATTCTTTCTTTGAATCCAGTGCACAACACTGTTGCAAGCTGATATTAAAAAGTTTTGCATGAGATATTGTGGGCCTTCCTTCCAAACTCCTTGAATCCATACAGATCTTTAAATAAAAAGATAGCTTATCCC
The DNA here is from genome assembly GCA_004027555.1 of Craseonycteris thonglongyai. Taxonomy (NCBI): domain Eukaryota; kingdom Metazoa; phylum Chordata; class Mammalia; order Chiroptera; family Craseonycteridae; genus Craseonycteris; species Craseonycteris thonglongyai. The sequence goes on from PVKE010035607.1 coordinate 2,250, forward strand.
AATCCTTGATGAATTTGGACTTTTCTTTCTCAACCAACCTTATTTCTGTGTTGGACTCCAAATCTGGGGCTTAATGCCCCTTAGGGGAAGCTTTCAATCCTTTTATGGTGAGAAAGTGGTAACACAAATTCAACCTCCATCTGGGATTGTTCTTCCCATGCCATCTCACATGTGGTCAAGGAGGTACAGGAAGCCCTGAGATAATCACCCTCTGATAACCACTATGGGTTTGCAGAGAATGTTCAGTGAATGAGGGGTGCCAGACTGAATCTTCTGCCTGTCACACACTGCATCTTAGGTGGAGCAAGTCAGAGACAGACTCTACTAGTCAAAATACCACCCCTCCCAAAGCCCCCAAGAAAAGCTGAGGTCAGACATGAGTCAGAAGATCCAACCATAAGATCCAGTGATAGAGTAGAAGTACAACACAGTGAAAAGTTGGAAAACAAATCAGAACCTGTTTTCTTGCTCAACATTTCTAGGGAGATATTCAGGGCTGAGGAGCTCAGTGCTCTTTAATGAAAAATTAGTGCTATTCTGATAACCAGCAAGCTAAAAATCTCCCAAATAGATACAGATGGAAGTAAAAGAGAAACTACTATGACCACTGAAAGTTTCCCAGAAAAAAAAACCAAAACAAAACAGCAGGTCTCCAAGTTCCTAAATCTTCAGATCTTAAGAAATAACCCTTTCCTTAGTTAGAATCTAAATAGAAGAACAGGAAGTATAGCCAGACCAAAGGTCAAACCAGTGATGTGTCCTGTGCCTCAGATGGCTTGACTTACAAAGCCTCCCTGACTCATGCTCAGGGTGTCTTCAGTGTGGTCCTGGGGGCTTCCTGGCGCTGCCTGTCCACTCGGAGGACAGAGGAGTCAGTACAGAGCAACAGCAGGAGCCTTGGGTCCCTAAACATGTCTTAAGGTAGCAACAGGGTAAGATTATCCCACAATCTCAAAAGAGAGTGCATCCTCACAACCCCAAATCAAAAGAGTTTGTTTGAGAGAATACAGGGGTGGGGACATCCAAACCTAAAAGAAAATGTGTTCCTTCTGAGGACATGGTATTAGAGGAGATGCTTGGGAGCAAGTCTATCACAGAAAGGACAATCTTTTCCTGAAAGAACTTTCAGAAAAAAATTACAGTGAAGTAATTTTTTTTAATGCTTTCAGCCTGGAAAAAAACAAAAAAACAAATAGCAGGAAATTCCCAGGAAAAGGGCATATCATCTACATGGAGCAGAGGCTGAGATGGAAGTAGAACTGCCTAAACTGGAATGAACGAAGCTCAGAAAGTCATGACAGGCACTGGAAAGTTCCTAGAGTAAAACGGGGGTGTCAGCATGCAACAGATACCTCCTTCCCTCCAGAGTCCCTTTCCTTCCCAGCGAAGTTTTGGAAAACTCCACAAAAGACAAAAGGCATGTGGGAAGCTGGGTTGGCTCAAAAGGTTAAGCTCTCGCTTTGCAGCCCCAGGGACCAAGGATCAAATCCTGTCCTCAGCCTGTGCATACCCATATGCTAAACTGGGCTATGCTTCCCATGCAGGAGGCCCCCAGTTTGGTTCTTGTCCCCCAGTTTGGCCCCTGGCTAGAGGGGATGTGTCTCCCATGCATGAGACCCCAGCCCAGTTCTCACCCTGTGCGGCCCCCACCCACCTGTGTGGAACAAAACCATGTAAAAAACTGATAATGTGCAACTATGAAGACTGCTCTGGGCCCTCCCCCTTCTCTCTGTCTCCCTGTCTCTGTGTCTCTCTTTGTCTCTGTAAAAAAAAATAATAATAAGTCTTTAAAAAAATGTAAAAAAAAAAAAAAAGGACAGAAGTACGGGCCCAAGCAGGGCACATCCAAAGACAGCCTTTCAACTCCAGGGCTTCCTGCTATAAAGTGACAAATGCAAAGTCATTCCAACAAGAAGCTGTCATTGCTGGCCAGAGTTCTGTAAGTACAAAGCGAAGTCAAGAACAGACAGCCCCCAAATGCTGCAGCCTTTAAGGAGCAGCTGTTATGTCAATAGTGGCCTCAACTCAGGCCTTACAGTGATATGCTGCCCCATCCAAGTCCCACCGGAAGTCATCAAGCTGGCCAGGGTTATTGGGCTGCTGTCACCACTGCTGAAGCCACTGTGTTCAGAGATGTGTCTCTGCTATTTAGACCTAAAAGCATTTTCTAGAATTTCCAGGGAACACATCTTTGCATTCCGAAATAGTTTCTTTCTTGTACATAATATTTCTCTAATAATAATGGTGTTATTATGTTGGGGGCATGGGTTTTGAGTAACTCAGGGCTTGTTCTTAGAGAAAGAAATGTTTTTTTCATCTCCTACAGATTGATTTATTTGACTTCTTAAAGGTGACCAGCCCCCTGCATCTCTTGTTGAAAAAATAGATGTTGTGTGACCCAAAAGCCCATGTCATCCCTGATGACGTTTGAGAAGACGAGCTGTCTTCTGCCTTTTACCATAGCCTTAATGACCATATATAGCAACCCACACCTTCCCCTTCATGGAATACTTTATATTCTTTAGGCCAGTAGAGAAACAGGCCTTCTGTATCTGAATAGGGACATGGGCTGGTTCTCTCTGCAGAAAATATTAGTGAAGAAGAAAAGATGACTGAACTCTTATATAGAAGTCAGTGATCAGAGGATCCCACAGGTGGTAAACCCACTATGGGTGTGTTTGGGTTGTGGGGCTATTGCTGCAGTGCATCCTGTGTTGGTTCAGGTGTGGTCTAGGAATAGCATAGATGCTGCTTACGAGTGTGTCTTGTGAGTCATGTTACTGTGTTGGGGAAGCACACTCACTATAAACAGACAGTGAAGTTTCCTTACTGGAAAGTCACCTTGGTGAAGTGGTCCCTGTCTCTAGGTATTTCTTCAGGATGTAGAATTGATAATATTTGTTTTTGTAGAGCAAAAGCATCACTCTGCTGTCAGTGATAGAAATGTCAATGAGGCAGCTACCTAACTTCCAGGGTAAAAGAAAACTCAAAATAAAGGAAAGATGCCTTGGAGTGAGTGGGGAGGTAAGAAGAAAAAAAGAGGGGAAGGAATGACCTTGCTGGTAGAACAAAAGTTTCTGCCTCATCACCCCCACTCTGTGACCCTGTCTTGTTTCCAGCTTCCTCAATCTGATCCAAGCTCCACCTGCTTTAGGCTGGTCAGAGATTTGCACAGTTGATGAAACAAAAGAAATACAGAATATTTATCAGGTCATGGTAAAGTAACATAATTTAAAATATTATCAATTTTTGTATTGTTGCAATTTTTCATTAGCATGACTCACCATCCATTATATGAGTATAGTGATAAAGCGTCAAACTGGCCCAGGATTTGAGTTTTACCAAGGAAAAATAAGAACAAAACAATAGGATAAGTCATTTTACTATAATGACAAGGGAATAATTAAAATGATACCAAGGAAACAAAGGCAGAAAGTGGCTGAATAGTAAAAGATTACAATTTTACTAAGAAAATAAATATTTATGAAAAAAATAAACTTTTATTTTCTGATAAATAAATCTAAAATTTAGAATTTTCCTTCCAGAGTTTTATATATCAGCAAATTAATACAATGTAATTGGAAAAAGGTCTGTGGTGATGCCAGTTAGTTTTTCAAAGAAGATGATGGTTTTTCAAAGAAAATATTGTTACAAATAATAATAGCATTTGTTCTGTGTTTTTGTTTTTGTATTTTTAGTTATAGCAAGCATCTATGTCATTGTTATCCACTGTAGCATCTATTACATTATTACAGCAAGTCATAAATTTTGGGAATGACTTCCCTGCCACATGGGGACACCTAATTTTAGAATAAAATTTTTTTTTTAATTCTTATAAATTTGGAAAAACTGATTTACAGAAAACTTTCAGAATAAAAACTCTCAGTTTCGCAAAAGTGACATTCTTTTATTATAGGCACTAAACAATGAGCAGTCTCTCTGAAAAAAAAAAAAGCTGTATCAAGATGTATAAACTTAGTCGGATAAGCAAGTTGCTCAAAATAAGGAGAGGGGAAAGTTCCAGAAGCTAAGTGAAGGAAGAGAAAAAATATCTTTTCAATAGTTAAGTACTTCTCTTCAATGTTTTTACCTTGACTGGTACAATAAGCAGAAGAGAGATAGCTCCTCACTTCTTTTCTAATTTAATTCAATTTAATTATTTTCTACTTCTCTAAGCTAGGTCATACAATAAACACCATGACATACTTTTGGTATTTTTAGTCAATCAGGTCAAATTTAAGCACCTGTCTTACCATTCTGATAATTCAAACCCTCAAAGTGATTTTCCTTTTTAATTATTATTCTGACAGACAGACAGAAGTATGTGTGTTGATTCCATAGATAGACAATAGCTTAGTGGCAAAGTGGCATTATAGACCAAACCAAGAAGTATTTTTGTTAAGTACCTGAATATATAATATAGAGGCTTCAGAAACAATTGTAGGGTATTTATCTTATAGTATGTAAAATGAGAAATGGAAATACAAAAATGAAGAGAAATATATCATAAACTATGTATATCGATATTAATCTCATTTTTTTGTTGTTGCACCTCTCTGGGAATACAAACATCACAAACACTTAACTTTAAAAAAGTAACATTTATATTAGATACATGTTTGTTATCACTAGATCACATGGACAATGATAAGAATTATACAAGATTTACAAGCCTAGAAATGAAGAAAATTCTGAACTCAAAAAGCTGCTTATTAAGTTGCTTTGCTTATTAACTAGCCTACAATACTCCATCTCTTGTCTCAAAGGATTATGGCAGCTTATAGAAAGAATACATACAACAAAATGATGGTTAAACTATAAACACAAGCAGGGAATCCAAATTAGTTAAAATAAGACAGAGGCATAAGCAAGCGATAAATTTTCTGTGTTTCCTAACAGCAAATGAAAATGAAAACACAATCAGTAGCTACATGTTTTAAAAGAGGAAAAAAAAATTCAAAAATTTTTTCAAAAGCTTTTCAAAATTTAAATTATAAATAAAATTTCAAATGTGGAATTACATAATAAAAATTATCTGGTGAACAATGTACATCAAAATATTTCTACAGCAAATGTAGTAATAGATTTTATCACTCCATTTATGAAGTAACCTCAGATTAAATACTAATGAATAATGTTAAAATGAAATTACTAAAGGCATTTACACAAAGAATCAATGGAATGTAATCAAAGCCTATAGTATTCAAGTGGTCAGTAACAACCCAATAATATAATTCAATACATATATGAGTATGTTTATTTGTATATATATTTATTGATACATATATTAATGCAATAAAAGTATTACTCTGCAATTATATATAATTTATTTTGTGCGATAGTTATCAAAGAACCCATGCTCTGAGCATACTTTCTCCTTTCACAGAACTATGATTTTTGCTTATGTTACCATAAGCAATCTATTTTCTCTCCACATGAAGTCTTTCTTCAGAAATTAAATGTCACTTCTTTGATCTTTTTCAAAAATCAGTATCCTTTTTTTTCTCTGGGCCCTCAAAGAACATTTTCTTTTTCTATTTTACAGCATTCTTTATACTGTGTTGAATTATTTCTTTGTTAGTCTCTTATGAGAATATGAATTTTTCAAGGCATGCAATTTGTCTTGTGCATGGTTGTTTCTTCAATACTAAAGACAAGAATATGATAAATATTTTTGAGTGAATGTATTATAGGAAAAAAACAATTATTTTGGGGTTAGTTATGAAAGTGTTACTAGATCTTAAGAGATCTAAGATGGTAGAGTAGATAAATGCTATGCTTGCCTCATCTCATAAAAACATCAAGAGTATTACTAAATTATAGAACAGTCAACCTGGAGAACTATCTGAAGTCTAGCTGAACAGAAGTTGTAATAAGGATATAAAGAAGAAGCCACATCAAGACTGGTAGCAGGGACGGAAATGCAAAACAGGCTGGCCCCAAACCTCAGTGTGGTGAATAAAATTTGGAAGGAATAACTCAGCCACAAAGGTTCCCCACCAGAGAAGCAGGCATCCCAGTCCCACACTGGGCTTTCCAGTTTGAAGTACTGGTGTGGAAAAAAGGAACACTCACATCTGGCTGTAAATAACAGTGGGTATTTTAACTATCTGGGTGGGATGGAAGGCTGCAAGAAACCCAGACATATTTTTAAAGAGCCCACACAGACACACTCATAGGCATTCACCCAAAGCTCTGATAGAGGGACAGTGACTCGGAGCATGCCAGAGGCATAAAGGGAGAGACTGATTTCTGTGGCATTGGAGCGAGAACTGCAGGGACCATAGAAATGATTCCTGTTGGAGGTCCTCCTCTTGTGTGGCCTGCACGCAGGTGCTACCTTTCCTGTGTTGAGCTTTCTTCAATGCCCGTGGCCAAATCTGAATCTGAATTGGTCAATCAACTCTGCTTGGTACATCCTGGTGACCCACTGAGAACCCATCATACTCAACTCTACACCACAGGAGGCTTTATCAGCAGCTGAATCTTATAGGAGCCAGCAGGTGGAGGTAGGCCTTGGAGTTTCCTGGCTCTATGAAAAGATACCCCAGACTTCCTAGTGATGATAGCCATCCTCTGTCCACAGTGTAGCCTCTCATATGCACCTTCAGGTTCACACAGAAAACAACTAATTATGGATCACTTTATAGTTCCTACTAGGCAGTCCCCAGCTAGTCAGTGACTGACCTGGGCTTGCATGTGAGCCTCTTCCAAGAGGCTCTAGAATGAACATACTTTGAAGTTGGCTTCAGACCACAGCAAGGCACCATTCATTTTGCCCCACAAGTGGCACACCAAAAGGGAGATCTTAATAAACACCAGAGCCCACTAGGGTAAATCCCGCTGTATGCTGTAAGATCCTGCACATTGACCCGTAGCTGTGGAAGTAGCCAAGCCACACAGCCACTCAACCTTAGGGTCAATCACAGCCACTGAATTTCTAATAATGCTCGAAGCTCAAATATAGCAGGAGGGCACACACAACCCAAACAAGGGACACTCCTGGATCACCTAGCACAGGTGATGATGGAGACTGTGCCCCTAGGCCCTAATAGAGCACATGCTACATAAGCCTACTTGGAACGACTGGGAGACATAGCAGATCTACCTAAGGTAATACATAGAAACAAACACAGACAGGCAACCAAAATTGAGGAAACAAAAAATAAATCTTGAATAAAAAAACAAAAGAAAAAAAGAAATAAACTAAACAAAATGGAGGCAAGCAGCCTATCAGAGACAGTGTTCAAAACACTGGTTATAATGATGCATAAGAAACTTAGTAAAGATTTCAACAAAGAGATACCAAGCATAAAATAAAGACATAGAAAGCATTAAAAAAAAGAGAGAGAGAACTAGTCAGAAGTGAAGAATACAACAGCTAAAAGTTTTTAAAATGCGCTAGATGGAAAAATCAGCAAATTTTATGAAGCAGAGGACTGAATCAGAAATTTGGAAGACAGATAGCAAAAACCACTCAGTGGGAACAACAAAAGAAATTCCAAAAAACGAGGATAGTTTAAGAGACCTCTGGGACAACATCAAACATACAACATTCTTATCATAGGGGTACCAGAAGGAGAAGAGCACAAGCAAGAAATTGAGAACCTATTTTAAGAAATAATGACTAAAAATTTTCTAACCTAGTGAAGAAAACATACAAGCCCAGGAAGTATAGAGAGTTTCAAACAAGGTGAACCCAAACAAGCCCACACAAAGACACATCATAATTAAAATGCCAAAGGTTAAAGACAAAGAGTGAGTCCTAAAAGCAGCAAGATAAAACCAGTTACTTACAAGGGAGTTTTCATAAAACTGTCAGCTGATTTCTCAAGAGAAACTTTGTAGGCTACAAGCTATTGGTACAAAATATGCAAACTGATGAAAAGCAAGAATCTACAACCAAGACTACCATACAAAGCAAGGCTATCATTTAAACTTAAATGATGGGTAAAGAGCACCCTAGACCAAAAACAAACAAACAAACAAAATGCTAAAGGAGTTTAATACCACCGAACCAGTATTGCAAAGATTGTTAGAGGGACTTCTTTAAGACAGAATTTTAGAAATAAAAGATGTAACAAAATGGCAATAACTACGTATCTATCAAAAATCAGTTTAAATGTAAATAGATTTAGTGCTCCAATTAAAAATGTTGAGTGGCTGAATGGGTAGCGAAACATAACCTTCACATATACCACCTACAAGGGACTCACTTTAGATTGAAAGACATACACAGACTAAAAGTAAAAAGACAGAAAAAATTATTTCATAAAAGTGGAAATGAAAAATACATAAATAAATAAATAAAAGCCGTGTTAGCAATATTTATACCAGACAAAACAGACGTTAAAAGACGATAACAAAAGACAAAGAAGGATCCAATAATCTTACTGCCGGATATTTATTCAAAGAAATTCAAATTGCTATTTTGAAGAGACATGTGTATCCAAATGTCCATTGCAGTATTATTTACGATAGCCAAGATATGGAGTGTTCTGGGCATTTATTGATGGATAAACATTTTAAAAAGAGGTAGTACATGTACAACGAAATATTGCTTGGCCATGGGAATAAATGGGTTGTTGCCATGTTGCAGCATGGATGGACCTGAAGTGTATTTTGCTGAGTATTACACTGATACCAAAATCAAACCAAGAAATTTCAAGCAGAAAAAAAAACCAAAAAAATAATGAGTAAATATCACCTACATAGTAAAAAAATAAAAAAATCCTCAAATGAATAATAGAAAACTTAATCTCAAAAACTATAAAAATGAGGCTTACCATGACAAGCTGGGACCTCACCCAGTAAAGAAAGGTTGGTTTAACTTTTAAAAATAAATTCATATCAAATTAAAAATCAAGACCAGTTATAGTTATGTTAATAGAGTAGAAATCAATTCATAATCTCAATAAAAGCAGAAAGGTTAGTTGTCAAAACTCAACATATTTTTATAACAAAAACATGAAACAAACTTGAAATTAAAAGTAAATTTTTCAATCTGAAAAAGTCCATCTATAAAAAACAAACAAACCTAACCATCCAAACAAAACAACAACAAAAACCACACATACTCATTATAAGAATAACCATGTTTAATTGTGAAAGAAATAACAGAAACAAAGTAAGAGACATTTTTTGCCACTTCAATCCAATAAAGTATTGGATGTTCTAACGAATGAAAATTATGCAAAAAAGTAAAGTAAAAGTCATCTAAATCTAAATGGGAAATGTACACCTATCTTTATGTGTAATAACCTATTCTTACATATAGCAAATCCAAAGAAATTTTATTAAAAACGTTTCAAGCTAATATAAGTTTAATAAAATTGTAGTATAAAATATCAGCATACAAAATTAATTCTATTTCTATATGCTATAAATAAATGACCTAAAAATAAAATATAAAAAATAATTATGTTTACAATAGCATAAAAACATACAAAGATAAATTTAAGTAAAATTTACAAAGTACCACTAAAAAAGTAAAGATCTAAAAAAAGAATGCCATGTTCATAAATTTGAAGACAATATTGGCAGAATACACAGATTTAAGGTAAATTGTATAAAATTCCAGCTTACATTTTTGGAGATATTTGTAAGATAATCTTAAAATTTATATGGTAAGCAAGGGACCCAGAATAGCCCAAATATCTTGATAGGAAATGGCCAATTTGGAGTACTCATATTCTCCCACATAAAATCTACAATAATCTAGAAAATTACCGGTAATAATCAAAATATAACTGTACTGGAGTGAGACATATAGATCAATGGAATCTTACTGATTGTTTAGAAAAAAAAAACAACTATTTTTATGTTCAGATAAATTTCGACAAGGGCACTAAAAAAAGTCAATAGAAAAATAATAGTCTTTGCAACAAATAGTTCAGGGGCAACTGGAGATCTATGTGTAAAAGAAATGATGTTAGACCCTTAATTCACATCATATTAAGTTTAACTCATCATGGTTCAAAGACGTAATTATAAGAATAAAACCTATAAAACTTTTAGAAGAAAAAATATATTTAAAATTTTGTGACCTTAAATTAGGCAAAGGTTTCTTATATTTGACAACAAAAGTCAAGCAACAACAGGAAAAGAAAATAGGTAAGTCAGATTTTATCAAAATGAAAACATTTGTTCCTCAGAAGACACTATAAAGAAAGTTAACAAATAGAACATATAATTGGAGAAAATATTTACATATCATACATATCTAATAATCAAATTTGTGTGTGTATGTGTGTACATATATATACATATATATACATATACATATACATGTATATGTATGTGTATATATATATAGAGAGAGAGAGAGGGAGGGAGGGGGGACTTAAAACTCAATAACAAAAGACAAATAATAATTTAGAAATGGGCAAAAGATCTGAATAGGTATTTTTCACAAAAGATATACAAATAATCAACAAACACATGCAATCTTCTTAACATTATTAGTCATTTGAAAAATACAAAACAAAACCACAAGTAGATACTATTTCATACCCACTATGATGGTTACAATAAAAGAAAACACCTTATTTGCATTTTTGAAATACTCTTACACTGGTGGTAGAAATGTAAAATGATAAAACTGTTTTGGAAAACAGTTTTACAATTGTTCTAAATGTTTAACATGAAGTTACCTTGTGATCCAAAACTTTACTCCTCGGTATATACCAAATCTAAATAAAAACATATCTACATACCGTGCTTTGTATATTTTCAACAAAGCAATATAAATGTGTTCTGTTAGGCTACACTCTACAAATGAGTCTCTGGTGCCAGTGACCAGTCTGCCATAGACTTGTTGAAGAGCTAACAGCTGGTGAGAAAAAGGTGAGCCAATTAGTTTTATAGATTTATGTGTTTCACTGAAGATGGTCACTCATCTATAGCTTGTTTACAAACTAACTTCTTACAACTGAAAACATTTTCAATAAATAAGCATGATTTTTAAAAACAACCAGGTACTTATATTATTGAAAAAAATATTTTGTATACTTTAAAATCCTCTCTTTCCCTTCCTTTTGCTATTTTAAACCAGTAAACACTGGCTCCAATTTATTTTAATGCCCATATAAAAGGTCAAGTAAAAAAACATTAATTTCTCTATCTTACTGAGAAAGAAATATGTGATAAAACGACTTAATTGCAATGCCTAAAAAATCAGTCTAATTTAATTACTAATTAAAAATGGAATGCATACCACAACTTGAAGAAATATAAGTATGTGATTATTTTCCATCAATAATGATGAAGAAAGATGAGTTATACAACAGACAAATGTTAGAGATTAATATTTGCAAATACCTTAGTAAATTTTAGAAGAGATTGGTTTATATGGTAAATTTCCTTCCTTAAATTTCTACACTCTCTAGACAGTTTCAGTGGAGACCATTATAGGAAGAATTATTAAAGTAGCGTGTGGCCATCATCACGCCATACTTTTGATATTCAAAGGTAAACCTCTAAACACAGATCATGACAGTCTGGACCTCAATTTCAAAATATATCTACAACACTTTGTTTTGTGTTATTTTTATTTAATCTAGTTATTTGTGTATTTGTTTATTTATTTGTAAGTTTGGAACTTGATTATCTAAGATTTTTTAAATTAAATTTATAGAGGTGACATTGATTAATAAAATTATATAGGTTTTAAGTGTACACCCCTATATTGAATTATATATATATATATATATATACACACACACACACACATATATATATACACGCACACACACATACACACACTCATACATATACGTATATATGTATATATACACATATATGTATATGTATATATACTTATATATGTATATATATGTGTATGTGTGTGTGACAGCTAAGTTGATGAAATCATTCTAGAAAAAGTGCTACATACCTCGTTTCTGAATATCACTATGGTCACTTTAGAAGTACTCCCTTGGGAAACTATGCACTAATGCTAGCATCTAGTCCACTCTTCACAGCAATTTTGGAACTCTTTTTCTGAAATGGCTATCAGAGCCATCATCATATTACCCTTGATGTTCTGAATGTCATCAAAATGTTGTACTTTTAATATTTCCTTTATCTTCAGGTAAAAAAAAAAGTCACTGGGGGCCAGATCAGGTGAGTAGGGAGGGTGTTCCAATACAGTGATTTGTTTCCTGGCTAAACACTCCTTCACAGACAATGCCCTGTGAGCTAGTATGTTATCATGATGCAAGAGCCCTGAGTTTTTGATAAAAAGTTCAGGTCATTTTTTTCTTTCTTTTTCACATAGACTTTCAGCACTTCAAAATAGTCAACTTAATTGACTGTTTGTCCAGTTGAAAATTCATAAAGAACGATCCCTCTAATATCTTGATTTGGACTGATGGAACTTTTTTGGTCATGGAGAATTGGCTGACTTCCATTGTGCACTTTGACACTTTGTTTCAGGATCGTATTTGTACACCCGTGTTTCATCTCCAGTGATCACATGGCCCAAAATGTGGCCTTGTCTGCAAAAGGTGGTGGCAAACTTTTACTCTTTTTTGCTTTTGTTCATGGATGAGCTCTCTTGGGATCATTTCTGTGCACACATTTCTCATGCTAAGATTTTCTTTTAAGATTTTTCTGTTTCCTTATCAGTGAATACTTGGTCTTCCGTGCCTCTCACCATCAGCTGACAGTTTTGACTCACAATTTGACAAAGTTTTGCAATGTTTTAATCAATTCTGCTCACCCCTCTTTATCAGTGATGCTTTCTCACCCCTCAGAAAAACATCAAATCCATCTGCATACTGCCATTTTCTTCATGGCATTATCCCCATAAACTTGGAATAACGTGTCCCTGATTTCACTTCCACCCTTGACATGTTGAACAAGAAATTTAACAGTTGTTCATTGCTTTAATTCAAACTCTGACATTCATATGACAGCACCCAAAAACACATAACAATATTGAACACCACTGTGCAAGATACTGCCACACATTGACATGAGCACAGCTGTGAAACACTGATATACCAAGGTTATGAAACCTTGCAGAGTTGCTTGTACAGTGCTGTCAGTGTAAGCACGTGGTGGAATGTTCATAAACTTAATTGTCAGATCTTGTATGTTGTCTTGTATATTGCTAATCAGGTTCCCAGCTAAATGAGATGTATTAATCTTATTATATGAATTGAGTATATTCTATTTCTATAAATAAAATATAGTTGACACATTACCAAATGTACTGATATACAAATATATATTTCAAAGTACAGTCCCCATATAATGACCTGACCAAATAAATTATCTTTATTTTAATGTATGCTAAAGTATATCTCTCCTGATTAATAAACTCTATCATTATATATTTAGAATTTCCCATAAAAATCAAGTCAAATACCCAAAATTTTACTTAAATAACCTGTTTAAACTAAAATATTACTAAAATATTTCTCTTAAGTAAATTATTCAGGTATTTCCCAAGTTACCATTTCAAGTAATAAGGTATCTGAAAAGAGGTCACTGGATCATAAACCAGAGACTTTGGCACTAATTAAAATTCTGTCACCAACAGCCTTTTATAAAAACATTTGATTCTCAACACTAAATTGAAAAGATTGACAATGATGATGACAACAATAATAACTCACATATTATGTGCCAAACACCATTTCAAGGAGTTGAGACAATCTTATTTAATTTTAATGATATCTCTGTGAGATAAATTTTATTATTGGAGATTTTTCACAGAAGATTTTTGTTTAAACAAGAAATGGGTCTAAAGTAATGTGTAGCAGATAGAGACCTCGTGCCAAAAAATTTCTTTTTTAATTCACTGCTTTATACAGAGAATGAAATCACCTTCATGCTAAGGAATGTTTGAGACATAAAAATATTATCTAGTCTTGGCACCTGAGAAATTGTGACAAATTGTGCAAAAAGAAAGTGAGAACCCCTTAGTCATTCTGAATAATGACTGTAAACTGTTTATTCTGTTTAGATTAGTATCCTTGTGATGTCCTCCCTGAGTCCTCCTATTTCACTTGTAACTCTGTAAGAAGGAAGAAAGTACATGAGTGTGACCAGCAAAGAACACTATCAGCAATTCTACTTTTTTATCAAGAAGCTACTGGGATATCTTCATTTTTATGTAATGTGAGAAATCTTTGTTGTACCTACTGATTTGATCATCTAAATTCATGGTCAGACAATGTAACTGGAATCTCCATGCTTGAGGGAATAGCGTGTGGGAAGATTGTGTAGAATGAGTCTATAATTTAATAGAAATCCCATTATTTCGGTGTTTATAGAGGATATTCAGATATTACAAGGAACACAAAGTATTTATTTATTTGTTTTTTTGTTTTTTTGTTTTGTTTTTTTTTTTAATTTATTGTTAAATTTGATGAGGTTACATTGGTTGGTAACAATTAGACAGTTTACAGATGTACAAGTCCACCTCACATTATTCATGCATCGTATTATGTGCCCATCACTCAGTATCAGTTCCCCTTCCATCACCTTATATCTAGTGCCCACTCCCACCTCCCCCCACAACTGTCCCCCCGCTCCTCCCCCCTAT
>PVKE010035608.1:0-16832 GCA_004027555.1 Craseonycteris thonglongyai
GCTTGTCTCCTCTCCTTTTCTATGAAGACCCAGGCTTTCCCCCCTTGATCGTCAAGCCGTAAGATGCGTGATCCCTGTGCACAAGTGTCTGGCAGGCCGAGGTGCACCTGTTCCTGTCACTCTGGACTAAATTTAGCTGTAAAGGTATCACTGACAACCAGACCTTTGTCAGTGCTGGCAGAAGAACACAGAACTGCTTCCTTCCCCTCCCCCCTTCCAGGCCCCTAGGCTGCTAGTTCAAATGGAAAATATCAGATCGGAAGTCTATCCAAAAATCATTCCCCCTAAATGAGATTGCTTTCATATGGTAAAAAAGTAAGTTTCCTCAGTTCACACAGACTTCAAAATTACACTTCCAAGAATAATCTTGGAACAAGACAAGTTTTTGTTCAATTAATTGTGGCTGGAAACTTTTTAATGGAAACATACCACATACTTCCTTCATTTCAGGTTATTAAATTGTGTTAAGCATTAAAGCTAGTTACCATTCTTTGCTATAGCTCTGTTCTTTTTGGTCCAAAGAAATATTAGAGGTTAAAACTTATCACATAGGAGGGATTAATCATGCTACTAAAATTAGAAAGCATGTAGTTCTGAGGGGCTGAATGTCAAAATTGTATGCTCATAGAACTTAAACTATTAGAAATCTGGGATACTACTACAACATTTAAAATGGCAACTCACGTCTGTGGGTGTGTAGGAGCTGGCTAAGGCCAGCATTCTCTTACTCTTTGATTAGGTAAGGACATTTATCACTTATGTGAATTTTAAAGAGATTAATTTCTCTTGATGGTTTGAGAACAGTTCATTTTGAAGAAAAATAGAGAAGCAGGAAGTATTCATTGATATGTCTCACATAAATATAATAATATAATACTCAAGATATTTAAGCAGCCCAAGGAGTGAAGTACTTAGCCAAAGCATTTTGAGCTTCTCTTTAAATAATTATGATTTCTTAAGTGGTGTTAAAAAGAGTTGTGCAAAGTACCTGTTCTACCATATCAGTGCACTTGCAAGGGTGGGGTGTGATGAGAAAAAGAAATCTGGGTCAAAATAAAAAAAAAAAAATGCTTTGTAAAATAAACAAAGTTCCTATTTACTTACTATGTGTAAACAGCCACTCACCAAGCCTCATTTCTCCGCAGGGCACCACTTTCAGATAAAAACATAGACCTGAATGGCATCATCCAGTATCCAAGGAAACCATGTAAGTACCTCTCTCACTGTGTACTTTCCTTATTCAGAGTTTAAAAGCTAGTTGAATACTGAATACGTGAATGTTTTTATTTAATAATTATACAGGAGGTACTTTTTGGGAGTTAGCTAAAAAGAAACAGGTTCTTGATTGTTATGTGCGTCATAACAAAATACTTATGTTTTCATCATATTTCATAAAATTATGTGTTTAGTTCCAACCTCTCCATCAATTCTCATTCTTGGGTACAAAACAGCTACTCAAAGTCCTAATGAATTGAGAGTTTCAAACTTTTCCAAGACCCATTAGTGTCTCAGAAACAATGTTTCAGAGACCTTGTGCCAAGAGTAAGTTACCTAATTGTAATAAAACTATTTAAATTTAAAATATTTAAAAACACTGCTTGGAAAATAATATTTTATTGGTAAACATTTATAGCAATTTATTTGGTTTTAGACTTGCTTAGGGACTGAGCATCTGAGCAAAGAGATGAGGTTACAAATTTAAACAATGCAAAGAATCTTGAAAGCAAGTGTAATTTCCGAGTTGCAAAAATCTATTTGCAGAAAAGGTTGGAAGGTTGGCATATTATTTTCTTCTTTTTTCCGCTCCTCAAATGAATGTACATTTTTTTGTAGCTAATTTCAATGTTCTAATTAATTTTCAGAACTATGGAATCTGCTATAAAAATTTAGTTGTAAAAAACATGATATTCTGGAAATTGATCTATTTACAAAATATCTGGTATATTTATTAGGTATTTCTTAACTTGGACTTTATTAATTTTTTTCATAGTTGCACTATCTACTTTAAAAATAAAATATTTTCAATACTAAATGATTATTCATTATTGTTTACCTTTTCATGAAAACACAATTCTCTGTATAGTCATGCAATTATAAATCTCTTTTTTTTTTACCATCTGGATCAGCTATGTAGTTTATCTAGTCTTTTAAATACAGACATTTTATGTTTCATCAAGGTTTATAGCAGTTGCATTTTAAATGCCACTGGATTAGCCCTGTCTGTGGCTTGGGAGTTTTTCATATTATTTTTATTTACTTTTGTTACACTTGTATTTTCTCTGAGACATGGTTCCTTGCTAAGCATAAAAAGTAGAGTTGATCTCACTCACAGTTTCTTTTCTGTATCAGACAGACCTTCATATCAGGTCTAACTGCAGGAGATTTCAGTTTCTCACATGAGGATGTCAAATTGTATTGTTTATGCATTTCCATGTTTCTGTCTTTTTATATGCTACAAAATGCATCGTTCTGAATTGAGGGATGAGAAATTGTGTTAGACTAAGGATTTTGATGGAACTTTGGAAGGGTGTAACAGAACTCCTTAGTTGGTAGGAGGACCTGGCTAGGAAGTGAGTTTTTTATGCTGGTTACGAATTTCATAAGTGGAGCATTAGGCCTGAAGCACTGTCCTCTAAAATGGGAATTCTTTTCTACAAAATAAAGGTTGGGCCATTGTTAGGTAAACTTGGAAGCAGAGCAGCGTTAGAATAGATCTCCATAAAAAAAGAAAATGCAAATTGAAGGGGAACACTAGCTAATGTTATAATTCCCTGTCTTGAGGAAATGGAACCTCAAAATTCTATTCTCCTTGTAGCAAGAGAATAAAGAATATCTACACTGAAATTATTGTGGCATATTTTTAACTATTTACATTAGAATATAGATTTTCCAGAAAAATTATTCAAATTCGATAAGTTTAATTCAACATCCTATAACAAAGGAATAATGACTTGATGCAAATAAGTTAATATCTATGCATGCATTCATCAGTAGTAGTCTCTCTAACAAAGACCATCAGTATTCAGTAGACTGTGTTGTGATGGATATGTTATGTATCTGCACTGTCCAATATGTTAACCAGTAGCCACATGTGGCTATTGAGCACTTGAAATGCGAGTAGTGCAGTGGGAAAACTAAACTTTGAATTTTACTTAAATTTCATTAATACAAATTTACAGAGACCACTTATGATTAGTGTCTATTGTACTAGTATTTTCCTTTCATTAGAATTTAAAATACTCTCTTGCAAAGAATTCCTAATCTGTTGTTATTTTATCATATAATGCCATTTTTATACTTATTTTAATGAATTATCATTGCAGTGGAACTTCTTTATAACATTTTACCAGAGATGAATGTTTTTAATATTGTTGATGGAATGACATTATAACATTGTTTCATAAGCCTAGAGTATCAACTTTTAAATAACCCTTATAAACAAGACTGTGTCTAAAATGAAAAACACTAATGAAAGTTCTATGGTGATAAATATTTTGAAAAGTTCAGTTACAACTTCTGCATTACATCCTTGCGAATAATTCCCAAAATGTAGCCACCCTACAAGTAGGCTCACTAGCCTTGACTCCCCAAAGTTAATTCTGCTCTCAATGCACTTATGAGGTTCTAAATCTGCTCCAATGGCCTTTTCAGGTATTTAGTGAAAATGAAAATTAGGATGCATGGTGATATTTTAAAAATAATATTACTAGTATAGTAAAATTATAGACACAATAATTACCTAAAAACAGACTGAGAATTTAAAAATTTATTTTGTAGGTTATTAGTTATTTGTAGGATCCTGGACTAGGGACCATGACGTGTTTTTTTTAGAAATAGAAGATGTAACACTCATCTTCTTAGGGACGCCTTTTTTTGGAGGTGTGTATATCACTTTGGATGGGTAGGATTCAAATCATTTAAGAAGAGAGAGGATACGTTTTCTTTTGGCAGAAACTTGGACAGGCTACTCAGAGTGTCCCTCTTACTACAAAACAATCAGATTCTAGATAAACAGACTTTCTGAGGAATTATTTGACTTTAAAAAGTTCTTGGACATCTCCAAAGATTGTTCTTCCTCACCCCAAAAACCAACCAAACAAAAAACAAATAAAAAAACAGACAAGCAAACAAACAACCCCATCAAAATCCAATACAAAACAACAATAACAAAAAAAATCTAAACTAAAAAGTATAAGTGGAAAGTAGAATTGAGAGCAATAAGCAAATAGGAAATTTGGGAATGACAAAATTGATTTGGATGAGTTGTATTGCAAGGATGCTGTAGGAAGGATAGCAGCCATATGCTTTATTAGACTTCTCATAAATCTACCCTTATTAAAAGAACAGGAAGAAGTAACAACCACATATATAGATCCAGTTTTTTTGTCTCCTTTTATGTCTTTTGGTATCTTCAATTAGGTAGTCAACTACTTGTGTACAGCCAGATATATTTTCAGAAGAAAAAAAAAAAGTCTATTCTTAAAAGCCAGTGACCTGTGTGGAGAAAACATAGTCTCTGTTAAGGGAATCCTATAAATCAGTCTTAAATATCCTTGTAAAATATCACTTCTGATATCTCTAATGTCTGAGAATTAGTTTTCATTCAAAAAGATGGACCCATAAAAGACCGCAAATAGCCATGGCAGTCCCAAGAAAGAAGAACAAGGCTGGAGTATCATGCCACCTATATTACAAATCTATAATAATCTAACTATACTACAAGTCTATAATAATCAAAACAACATGGTATTGGCATAAAAACAGACATATAGATCAATGGAATAGAAGAGATCCCAGAAATAAATCCATGCCATATGGTCATTTAATCAATGACAAAGAAAGCAAGGTATATACACTGGGTTAAAGATAGTCTATTCAATAAATAGTACTTGGAAAACTGGACAGGTACATGCAAAAAAAAAAAAAAAAAAAAAAAAAAAAAAAAAAAAAAAAAAAAAAAAAGAGAGAGAGAGAGAGAAAAGAAAAACAAAAAAACAGGACCACTTTCTTATGACATATACAAGAATAAACTCAAAATAGATGGAAGATTTGAATGTAAGAACCAAAACCATAAAATTTCTAGAAGAAAATATAAGAAATAAATGCTGAGACAGTACCTCTAGTACTGTTTTTACTGATAGATCTCCTCAGGAAAGGGAAACAAATGAAAAATATACAAATGGGAGTACATCAAACTAAAAACTTTTTGCAAGCAAAGGAAACCATCAACAAAATGAAAAGACATCCTACTGAATGGGAGAAGATATTTGCCAATGATACATCTGTCAAAGGATTAATATCCAAAATTTATATTAAAAAAAATTATAACTCAACAGCAAAAATCCAAGCAATCCATTAAAAAATAGCCAGAGGACCTGGACAGACATTACTCTGAAGAGGACATTCAGATAGATGGCTAATAGATGTATGAAAAGATGCTCAACGTCACTAATAATCAGGGAAATGCAAGTAAAAACCACATAAGTTATCACTTCATGACTGTCAGAGTGGCCATCATCAATAAATTGACAAACAGCAAGTGTTGACAAGGGTGTGCAGAAAAGGGAACACTTGTACACTGTTGGTGTGATTACAAATTGGTACAGCCATTATCAAAAAGAGTATGGAGTTTTCTCAAAAAAAATTAAAAATAGAACTAGCATATGACCCAGCAATTCCATTCCTGGCTAATTATCCAAAGAAATCCAAAACACTAATTAAAAAACATGTATACACCACTATGTTTACCACAGCACTATTCATAATAGCCAAGATATGGTAACAACTGAAATGCCCATCAATAAGTGATTGAATAAAGAAATTTTGATACATTTTTACAATGGAGTATTGGTCTGCCATGTTGCAACAATGTGGATGGACCTAGAGAATATGATGCTAAGTGAAATAAATTGGACTGAGAAAGACAAATAGCATATGATTTCATTTATATGTGGAATCAAAAGAACAGAATAAATGAACAAACAAAAACAGAAGTTGACTCATCGACACAGCAAACACAATGATGAAGGTTTGGGGGAATGGGTGAGAAAGTGAAGGGATTAGGAAGTACAAATTTGTAGTTACAAAATAGCCACAGAGATGTGAAATACAGTATGGAGAATATAGTCAATCATATTGTAAAACTATCTGTAGTGTCCGATGGGCACTAGAGTTATTGGGGGGATCATTTCATAGATTATATAAATACCTAACCACTGTACTGTACATATGAAATTAATATAAAATAATATTGAATTCCAACTATAATTACAAACAAATATAGTCATGGGATGTAAAATACAGCATAGGCAACATAGTCAATGGTATTATAATAGCTATATGCACAGTGTCAGATAGGTAGTCGACTTGTGGGGTGATCACTTTATGAGGTGTGTAAATGTCTAATCACTGCTTTTTTTTCACCTGAAACTAATAATGATAAAAAAATATTCTCTTAAGAAAAACAGTAAGCAAGATAATCAGAAGATTAACCTCTTTGGTTTCTCATTTCTCAGGGTTCATTCTTTGTTGTCTGATGTCCTATGTCTTAAAAATGGTTTCATATATGCAGGGCCTGGCAGAAGTAATACCCCTTTTTTATGAGTTGGTAAACTTAAAAAAAGGACATTACTTTTGCTGGACCCTGTATTTTGCAGAGTTTTGTTGTGTTTATTAATTTTTTTTTAGGAATGAGGGTACATCCAGCCCTTCTTAGTCCATCTTGGGTAGAATAGAATGTCTCCTCAATATTTTTTCTAAGATATAGTTCAGTTATAGCTTATTAATCCAAGCAACATCTTAGTATGAAGCTCAGTATTTAAAATCAACTGGAAACTGTTCTAATTGAAGTGTGTGTGTTTGTTTGTCTTTTTGTCCTTTCTTAAGTACTGAATGAAGTACTACTGCATTCTTAAAACTGCCAGTACAATTTCCAGGACCTCTTGCTGACATTTCCTTCCCAACTAATTACGTTCTTCCCACAAGATGAGTCCTATTTTATTTTCTGCCATTTAGAGGCAATTTCGTGGTTCATTCATTTCTGCAACAAATATTTTTGAGTGCCTACTACATGTTGTATAAAGTATTCATCATTATCTTATTCATCACTATATTTAGAGACAAACACTTAACTGCAGTGAATTTTGTTACATTGTTACTTGCTCCCATAAGTTATTCTAATTCAGTGATAGATTGACATATATTTTGAGCTTTTGTAACTTATGGAAGTTTTTTTCCCCCTTGGAACTAAGTAGTAAATATATTATTTCTGATATGTTAGGGGACATACTTTAGTTTTGTTGGTATTTATTAGGAAGCACTAGAAAAACCACTCAGTATGAATTTATGTTCTTGTCAGATTGTGACAACTCACTTGTCTTGGAAGTTTTGTTAGGCTGTATCTAAATTTTACAAACCCATGAATAGGTGGACAAATAAGATATGAGCTGGAAATTTTTGCTATTTTGTCTTTGTTGTTGTTGCAGAAACTTATCCTTCCTCTCAGTCAGGAAAACCTAGGAGTTGCCATGGGACTAAAAAGGGTGTCTGAGTCTGTACCTGTGTGTGTTACTGGAATATCTACTGGACAGGAAACATTCTGAGAACTTTTAATCTGATCCGATTTTCCCTGAAATAGAATCTCAAAGTGTGTACATAGGCTGCTTTGATTTGTATCATTTACCTTTATCAATATAATAGCCATTTTGAAATTACCTACATTTACCTTGTGAAATTCACACTCAGTTCTATCTTTTGAACGCATTCTTTTTTTAAAACTGACGTAGTGGTGCGGTCTTTAACATTTCCTTTTTTTTGGAATTTTTTGCTAAAATAGAAATAATATATTTTGGATTTAATAGGTCATTTATTATCGGTCAGTTCCTGAGACTTTTCCTCATTTTTTTGTTGTGTACAATTGTGTGCTACTTTCCAAGTCTTTTTTTGTTTGTTCTTTGTTTTTGACAGAGAGAGAGAGAGAGAGATACAGAGACAGAGAGAGAACTGAACTGGGGGCACTCTCCAGTTCAGCACATGGGTGCGCACGGGCTGGGGCCGGGATTCGACCCTCGGTCCCTGGCGCTGCAAAGTGAGCGCTCAACCTACTGAGCCATCCCGGCTTCCCCTAATTTTTTTTTTTTTTTGAACTGAACTGGGCACCTCACCGCGTTCGGGAAGCACACCCCAGTTCAGCATGTGGGTCCGCCTGAGCCAGAGCCGGGATTCGATCCTTGGTCCTCGGGGCTTCAAAGCGAGTGCTTAACCCGCTGAGCCATCCCGGCTTTCTCTACTACATTTCAATTTTAACAATTTATTAATTTTGATTTTCTGAAATGAAAACATTATTTGTGTGCTAAATCTATTAAAACCATTTTGAGAAAATATACGGTACCAGTATATCAAAAGTATAGGTGACTTAGAATGTTTCTTTCTCATCTTTTGGTAATTTGTGGTAATTTGTGGTCCCAATTTTCATATACCCATGATTTTTTCTGTATCCTATTCTATCTCTGTAGATCTGAGAAATGTATTATTTATTTCTCATTCTTACTTGTTTCCTTAAAATGGCATTATACCGGTAAGTACTCTTAAGGTTATATAACATTATATACATTCTATACTTTTCCAACAATCTTAAGATTGTGCATGTGTTATGGTGGATATTTAATATTATTACGTAAGATTATAAGCATTTTTGGAGAGGAATAGGGATTAACAAGAAGCAGTGGCTCTTTCATAGATTTGGGAAGCTATTGAAGTGCTTTTTTTTAATTAAATTTTTAAGCAGCCTAAATATCCTTGAAACATTAATTTTGGAGTGAGTTGTATAGGTACCAAAATAGTCTCCAAATAGATAGAGAGGCACTGCTACCATTTCACTTCTTTGCCATGTATCTGCCTGAGCAAAGTTGAGCTGAATGCACTGATAACCCAACCTGTAGTCAAGCCCATGAGTCTCTGGACCAAACCCAACCATAAGGCATATTGAAAGCCTCTGACTTTCTTTTCTTCACTGGGTACATCTGGTGGGCCAGCTACCACAGCTTGGCTCCCATGTTATTACTCGTTCTCAGTTTGAAGCTGTGTACTCCACTGCCTCTGGGAGGCCATAACTGTGGCTCTAGTGCCACAGGTCTGTGTGATTCCATAGTTAAGAAGTGATCCCTTTTCTCTCTTCCTGGGGCTAAGCGTCTGCTAGGTCTTCTTGGATCTTTAGGTGCTACCTCTATGCCTTTATCCCACACTGTGGTGTGCCAAATACGATCAGGTGTGAGAACAACCACCTGCATTTTAGGTATTCCAGGTAGTCATTCTCTCCTCTGCCTGATTTGATACCGTGTTACCTGTAGCGGCTTGCATGATTTCCAGAGCTCTCTCGTGCCCGTCAAATGTTGTTCCTATCTAGCTCCTGGACCCTGGGGTGACAGCCAGCCTGGAGTCATCTCTGTATTTATGATCCCCAGTGTGAGCACTGACTGGCCTGGTGTTGCTAAGCATGCACCGTACCTCACGCTTGTACTTGGGAGCAGGGCCGCAGACCTAAGGAGCGCACCCCAGGCTCGGGAGAGTGGTGCCTCACGACTGTTCCGTAGTCAGAGGGCCCCTCACTGTATTGTTTGCTTTGAAGCTTTTCTCAGTTCCAAAAGGATTTTTTGTTGTTGTAACTTACAGTAAAACCATTAAAATAAGGGGCAAAACCAAGGCAAGTAATAAAGAGGGGTTGGGGTAAAACTGCACCAAAAAACCTACGCCCTCCCCCGCAAAACCTGCAGTGGAGTAACTGGAATTTTAGTCTGCCAGTCAGAATAAAAGGGAGGCAGAAATACTGATGTTATTTGCTATCAGATCAGAGTTGGGCAGGAGATGAAGTTCATCAGGAGAGATGTTCATGTTTTCTTTGCTGTGCATTATTGGGAGGACTGTATTGAGTGGCTTATTATGTAAAGTTTTTTTTTTTAATATAAGGTAATCATATTAAAATATCTGTATATGTTGCTGAATGTTACCTTTTCTTTCTATCATGATATACTTCAAAAAAATATTTGCTTTCAGGGGAAGCTGGGATGGCTCAGCGGGTTAAGCGCTCACTTTGCAGCCCCGAGAGGGAGGATTGGGGTGTGCCCCCAGTTCAGTTCTTTCTGGGGCCTGTGTGGAGGCTCCTGGCCCAGTTCCTACCCTAAGCAGCCCCATGCCCATCTGTGGAGTGAAACTATATGGAAAACTAATGCTGTGAACTATGGAGACTGCTCTGGGCCCTCCCCCTTCTCTCTGTCTCTCTCTCTCTGTCAAAAAACAATAAAACAAATTAATTAATTAATTAAAAATTGCTTTTAGAATGCCTTTAGACTAGTGCGATCCAATAATTTTTTCATATCCACAGTAAAAAAGTAAAAAGACACATGTGAAAATAATTGAATATAGTATTCCAATATAGAGGAATATGGTATTCTACTCAATATATCCCAAAATAGTATTATCTCAACAAGTAACTGGTATAAAAATATTGATATGTTTTGCATTCTTTTTTCTTTTTAACTAAGTCTTTGAGGTTCCGTGTGTATTGTACATTTATAGCACAACTCGATTATGACTAGTCACATTCTGAGTGCTCAATAGCTGCATGGGGGTGGGTAGGTGGAGGTCTGAAGGGTGACTCTTGTGATAATATTTTTATGATACTTCCAGTCTTGAGATTTCTCAGCTAAAATTATCATCAGGAACCTTGAACAGAAAAATCTTAAGTGTTCTTTGTGCTGTGTGGTCACTAATCCATAAGTTATCATTTTATGTCACCAAAACTAATTTGATTAGAGGAACAAACAGAATCGGTCATTCTCAAGAAAATGAGTAAGTTATTCTATGAATATTTGGATCTTTGCTTTCAATATCCTCAGCAGCGGTGAATGCACTAATGTATATTATCTGGGAAATTACCTTGACCTATTTTTATGCCACCTGTTTCCTTAAGACTTCTATGGTTTCACAAGCTTTCTCTCCTAGAGTTCCAATGGGAATTGGTTTGTAATTTTTCTATGATATTCATGACTTCCTGCTTGACATACAGTTAATTTCTTTGTTAGCCCCTTGTTGAAAACTGAAACTTCTTGGCTGACCTCCTTCCATTTAACGCCTTGCAGGGAGTAAAGTATAATCAGTAATGTTTGTTGATAGAACGTATATGTGTTTTCTGCTCTGATTTGTGGCCTGGAAGGCAGGAATATGCTTTTGACTCCTTTGATATGTCTAGTTACTGGCATAGTGCAGGGTACACAGTTGGTGCTTAATGGATTCTTGCTGATTGGACTCAGGACTTAATATTGACCTTTCTAGTCTTGATCTAAAACTATATTCATCAAACTGTTAACTTATCTCCTTGAAAAAAATACCACCATTGTTTTCATTTGGAGGAAGAAATACAAACATATACTCACCAATCTTCTTGATGGTTCCTAATTGACTCTGAAAAAAGGAAAGAATAGAGTGCTACTACTTTTAATTAAATACCAATAACATACAATAAATATTTTTGCCAGAAGAAAAAATATGACTATTGTTGTAGGTCCTAAACATCACAATGAATCTAGTTGTGGATATTTGAATCATTCATTCTTTGATTCAGTAAATACCTACTGAACACCTACTATGATTAAGACATTGTGTTGAGAACAGGGAATAAAAAGCAATACATTATGACCCTCAAGTTGCTCACATTTTATTTGGAAAGTCAGATTATACCAAAGATCTCTTTAAACATTTGTAAGTTTTAAAGCAAGCTAGCACCTAATGGGAAAAAGAACCAGGGATTCTTATTTCCATTCTGTTTTTCCTTCATTGGTATTGGCTAGTAACTATTTTTAGGATAAATGTGTAGATAGTGTCTTGTTTTTAAAGAAGTTACATTATTTGGCATTTATTATATTTTATTTATTATGGTGATTGATTAATTGCAGTTAAATTACCTTGTCATGCTAGAACTTATTTTATAGACTTTGACATATGATTAAATAGCATAAAGCGTAACTAACGTGGTTTTAGTGGCATGATATATTAAAGTGTAAAATTTAAACACACTTCAGAAAATTTTGCAGTTACAGTGAGTTAGGAAGATTCAACTATTGGGACTCCCCCCAATCCATATTTTTAGGGAGGGGCAGGGATTTTATAATTGAGTTTATTATAGAAGAATGTCCTGACATAACTGATTGATTTTAGTGATGTGCCTTGAAAGTTCAAATTCAAGGTGTGCACTTATTTCAGTCAGCTTATTCTGAATGTTTAAATAAGAAATACTATTTCTGGGTATTCTGAATAACTTGTGCATTTATTCCTAATAGTGAGCATTTGAACTAATGATGGATTACTAATGAGCATGTAAATGTACCACCTGATTACATTAATATATGATCTTCCATGACGAGGTTTGAAATGAACAGTTCTAATATGTATTTCTTTTCTCCAAATGGCACTGGAGTGTATACTGAGCAGGACTGAGACAAGGGTGTTTTTCTCATGAGCCACTGATTTAGTCAATTATCAAAAATCACATTATAATAAATGCTGTTCTAAGAATTTTGATTAACCTTTAAATAATATTTCTTTTGAAAAAAAACCCTGCCAAATGTGTTAATGATAAATTGTGAAGTGGTAGTAATTGCACGTGTGGCTTTATAGATAATATAGTTAATTGATACCACCCTCTCAAACACATATAGCACATCAGCTGCTCTGAGGCTGGGTGGTAGAAGTGGTGTCTACAGAATTTTTAATGCATTGGAGATGACATGAGTAAAATGGAAACTTAGAGTGCTCACCAGGGTCATACTCTCACGGATGTCTGATGTCCATGGTCAAGTAAATTTTTAATGGCACATAGTCACTACACACCTTTCAGCCTTCTAGAGAGGTAAGTGTGCATTGATCTGCCATAATTAGCCTTGCAGAGTACTTTAGACATCCCTGCATTAACACTATTATTTAATAAAATGGGGACTGACTGTTTTTTTGGTGTTTTTTTTTCACAAGCTCAGCACTTGCTCTTGGATCAGTATTTTTTTTTTTAAACTCAACTCTCATGTTCATTCTTGTCTTTGTCTGGCAATGTTGTATTAATGCAGCTGCATTAAGAAAAAAGTAAGCAAAATTAAGGAATGGGTCTGATTATGAAGGTTCATTGCTATTATAAGAAATCCATAGAGTACACATCCATTCCTTCCCTAATGTATAGGGTGCTGACTGCATAAAATTGCTTGAAAAGACATTAAGGATATACAAGCAATTCTGTTGAGGTGTGCAGGAGGATGCTTTTATGTTTGGCAATAAAGGTGGCTCTGGAATATTTTATTTGCAAGATAAAAGATAGCCAAAACAGTTTGTAACTGCTCTAGGTTGGAACATTTATGTAGGGGCACATAACTTGTTTTTAAGAGTTTAGTTTTTGTCTAATTTTGGGGTCTATAACAAATAATCCTGAAATCACTCATTGCTGGAGTAAATTAAGCATTGTTTATAATTAGCTGATAGGATTTGGAGGTAGGGAAATTTCAAATTTAGATGCTTCTTATAATCTTCAAGTTATTCAGGTCCAAATGTGATACAGACCAGATGGTTAAATCCCACCCCAGGAATAAAATCTATAGGCAGAATTTCTTAGGAGCGTGGATATTGCTTGGTGGACGTGGCTCACTGGTTACTGGATTTATTTGCTCTTAAGAAAATGGAATCCGAGCAGGATCCTGTTGAGCTGCAAGGCTGGTCACTGATGACAATGGTTGGAGTTGCCCTTGTGTGCGAGGAAATAAGGCAAATCTGTTTTATGGCCACAGAGTTGGCTATCAGGCTCCACAAATGCCTCCTTCACCTGCTTCACACCTGAAGTTGCAATTAGACGGGAAAATCTTTGGATTTTGCAAATATCCTTGAACTAATAACTGATTTAAATCAGATTCATAGAACTCAAGGTGAGTGAATTTACTAGCTCTTTCTGCAGAACAGGTTTTAAAAGTGGGGAGGTTAGAAAAACATTAGAGTATTGGGTAACTAGTGAGTAAAAGGAACTGCCTAGTGAGCATGAAGGGCAGAGTAGGGATCAGATGAAAGGCTCTGAGCGTGGAGGTTCAGAATAGCTGAGGACAAGATTTACTTTCTTTACATACAGAAAAACCTCTAAAAATGATAGGACTTCTAAATATTGTTTTAAAATACCTTTTAAAAATCCTGATTGAAAACTGAAATTGTTTTTAATTTTATCTAGGTGTGAAATCCATGATTTTATTGTAATCAGATATTTTCTTTGAATTACTCAGTTCATTTATTCCAGAAGCATTTATTGAACAACTACTATGGGCTAAATAAATAGTGTGTGGATGCTAAGAAAAAAGAATATGTTTTTTATCCATAATGTTTTATCAGTCACCATGCTTTTGACAATAGATAACAGAAAACCGAACTCCAAATGGCTTTAATAACAAAGAAATTTGTTGGCTCACACCTCTGAAAGTTCAGACAGGGTAAAATTCAGGAACGTATTAATCTAGTAGTTTCGACTTAGTTTTCCTTCCATTCTTTTTCCTTACCATCTTTGTGAATCAGCTACATTAGTGGCTAGTAGCAACACGGCTATCAAGTGAAAGGAGCTATTTCAGAGACTTTCTAGAAGAGCTAGAAAAGCTTTCCCAGAAGCATCAAAGAAACCTCTTCTTGGCTTTTATTAGCCCAAGAGACTAAGATTATGTAGGCAATTACAGCACTGTTGGTTGCAGACATGTGTAGGTTCAATGAGATTATTAAAGAGGGGCATCCACTGCAGACGGGTGGAGCTGGGGGATTCAGGGAAGAATACTTTGGAGAGATGCTGCCCAAACTATTAATACATCCAAGAAGATGAGAAGCAATGAGGATGTGGGCAGTGGGCTCATAGATAGAGAAGTGAGAAGGTCCATTGCACGTAAGTAGCCACCCTGACTCACCCCCCAGGTCTCAGCTTCACCTTATCTTCTCTAGGATGTTTAACAGTGCCTTGTATGGTTTCAGATTTCCCTGTACTTAGTCCATCTTAACACTCACCATACTTTATTGTTATTCCTTCAACAGCCTGCTCTTTACTTCTGTGAGGGCAGAGTTCGTTTCTGTCTAATAGCCCATTTTATTCCTGGTGCCTGGCACATCATACACAGTTAATAAGTGTTCATTAAATGTGTATATGAATGAATGATTTATTATTATTTTGTGACATGGCATAGTTTGGACCTGTTTTTTCTACCTTGGTAACTTCATGGCCCTGATTAGGCTTCTTATAAACAGTCATAAAATGTGGGCATTAAAACTGAGTCTTAAAGGATTCTGAGAAGTATTTTGTGATTATTTTGAGTAGAATATTGTTAAGCATAGTTACATGTTTTTATACACTATGGAATCCCAAAACAAGATGAGAACTTAAATGTCCTCAATACTTTTATCTCTTGGATAAGTAAATTTTTTTTTTTATTGGAAGACTGAGTCTTTGCTAATCTTTCTTCAAAAGATTAGCCCCAAATGTATGAAGCTCCAGCGTATCTATCTGGTGATTTTTTCTAGTTTTGAAATTTTTGAAGTTTCGAATTAAATAAATTAATACATTATTTTATTGACATTAATCAGACATTACCTTTCTGTTTTCTTTATTCTATGTAATGAATTGGGAAAAGATGTTGCTAGATTCTACTACAGTGCATTTGCACTTGAAGTTTTAAATCAAACCTCTCATACTGAAGTGAATTAATGAAAAAATGTTTTTTTAATTTAATTTAATTTTTTATTGTTAAATTTATTGGAGTGACATTGATTGATATCAATTACATTGTTTCCAGGTGTACAATTTTACATTGCATTGTCCATCGCATTATGTGCTCACCACCCAGCATCAGCTCACTTTCCATCACCGTGTGTTTGATTCCTCCTCCCTACTCCCTTCCACCCATCTCCCGAAAAAATGCTTTTGGATAGAGTTGTAGATAGTACATGCTGCTCATTATCATCAGTATTATACTTTCAAATATAAAACATACCAAATAATGGAAGTCTGAAATGTTTAACTTGAAGGAAAAGAACGTAAGGATGGAAGAAAGTACAATGATGTCTCATGATGAAATCTGGTCCAAAATCTATTTATAATGTTAAAAATCTTTAGTGGTGCAGCACAGTTGTCTAGTAGGCTTCTAAAGATTTTTTAAGAAAAATTTGATGTTTTCCCAGAGTTTGTCACAAGTTTGTTTTATGTAGTGTATGTCAATACTTCTTAAGTTTATTTACCCAGACAGAATGGCTTTAGTGACTAAGGCCTTATCTTTAAGCTTATTTAGCATTATCCAAGTTATAAAACCTATTTTAAAAATGGAAATTATTGTTTTACTAATTATAAATAATTTTTACACATTATGTACCCTAACTATAATATATATAGGATACTTCCCATTGAAAGACCTTTTTGTGAGCACTATGTGGAACATCACACAAATTATACACTAAGATTATTGCTTCCTGGAAGAAATTGTGGAGGCAATATAGACATGATAGTAATAATAACTGCCAAATTAGTTCATTTTTTAAAAGATTTATTTTTATTGTTTTGACAGAGAGAGAAAGAGACAGAGAGAGATACAGAGACAGAGAGAAGGGGGAGGGCCCAGAACAGTCTCCATAGTTGCACATCATTGGTTTTTCCACATAGTTTTATTCCACAGGTAGGCGGGGCTGCACAGGGCAGGAACTGGGCCGGGGTCTCACCCCAGTGAGAACCAAACTGGGGGCACTTCCCAGCTCAGCATATGGGTCCACTTGGGCTGGGGCTGGGATTTAAT
>PVKE010035609.1:0-16805 GCA_004027555.1 Craseonycteris thonglongyai
TGTTCTCAGTACTCATTATAATGCCTTGTAACTATTAAGTGGGTGCCTAATAAATAAAAATAAAGAATTTATAAGTAAACATACATATGTAGGCATGAATATATCCAGTACAGAATCTGCACAGGTTAGAAACCTGAAACTATCTTTGTCTTATGTGGACATTTTATGAACTGCTACCTTTTGTGGTTTGTAAGACCTGTCTTTTCACAGCAACTTAATTCACCATGGTCAATTGAGGCAGAATTTGCCTGTGCACCAGCATGTGGTGAGTACTTCTTACAACTCCCTCCTCCCATGCAAATGAGTACCCTATCCCACTCAGGTTTTTCATCTCAGAACCCATATACCCCAGTTATTATAGCTTCCAGGTTTAGAGCACGTGGAAATGTAAGGCTTTGTCTCTTCTAATTTTTTTGTGAAGTATGATATGATGTCATTATTTTAATGAGAAATGACAAAGGCCATGTAAAAAGATTGAGAAGTGGGTTAAGCAATTCAAATGAGATTGAAAACTCAAATGTATTGCTTTGATGGCAGGGGGCGCCACAATCTTGGGGGAG
This sequence comes from Craseonycteris thonglongyai, assembly GCA_004027555.1. Classification (NCBI taxonomy): domain Eukaryota; kingdom Metazoa; phylum Chordata; class Mammalia; order Chiroptera; family Craseonycteridae; genus Craseonycteris; species Craseonycteris thonglongyai. Next base: position 561 of record PVKE010035609.1, read on the forward strand.
ATGAACAGAGGGACAGAGGGATGGTCGGTTACCCAACGTCTGGGGTTCCATATATTGTTGTGACTATTAGTTCCACATGCAGATTTTATTTAACTGCTGTGGTTTTAACGCCAATCACAGTAGACCCATTTATCCATATTGAAAGAAGAAAGAGGAGAAAATGAGGCCACTTTTATTGTATTTTAAATTCTTTAGTGACATTTTATCCTTTCCATCTTCAAAGACAGAAGTGTAGATATAGATATAAATAGAAAATTGCTTAAAGGCTTGAGATCATAGTGAATAGACTAATTTGTAACTACTTTTTAATTTAACGTATGATAAATATTTTAATTTTGTCATTAAGTGTTCTAAAACATTGTTTTGAAGGACTGTATATAATTCTGCAGTAATTCACTTAGTTGTTGAAATTTGGGGATGTGTATGGGAATGAACTGAAATCATATTTTTTGAATGGTTTCTCTTCAACTCCCTTTTCTCCCCTATTATCGAACATGAACAGCCATGTGTTTACCATATACTGTGACTCCCAAAAAGATTGAAAGTTTCCTTTTTGGATATATGAGTCACCTAAAGAGAGAAATTTTATATTATGATATATCTAGAATATTAGCCAAATAAACCCAAAGCCCATCTTTTTGTAAGCTCTTTGGTGCTACAATCTCCTAAACTGATCTTAAGTGCCTCATTTCAAAACATGAACTAATAACCAAAGAACTACAGATGTCTTTTTTTTTGAAAACCAACAATGTGATAGAGCCTGAAACACAAAATATGATCTCAGAGACAGGCAATAAAAACAACTTAAACAAACCAACAAATAATGATTGTTCTCAGAGAGATCTGAAATGCTATATAAAAGAAAATGATCTGAGAACAGGAAAATTCCTTAGAAAATGTAACAGTGTAGCCCAGCATAGATGCTCCTCCTCCCTGTGGTCATGCTCTAGGTGGCTTGTCACCTGCCCTTAATGGTCCCTGGTGGCTGTGCCACAGCCTCTGTCACACTGTGATCTGTACTGGCCATGGGAGTCACGGACAGGACTCAGGGAGACCCAGAAAACCTAGAAATAGATTCTGTGACCATTGAAGATGTGGCTGTGAACTCCACCATGGAGCAGTGGGCTTTACTGGATCCTTCACAGGAGAAACTGTATAGAGATGAGATGCAGAAAACTTTCAGGGACTTGGACTCAGGAGGCAAAACATGCGAAGATCATAACATTGAATATGCATAAAAAACCAGGGAATAAAATGTCAAGAAATCAAATGGTAGAAGACTGTGCAAGTAAAGAAGATAGTCAATGTGGAGAAAATTTCAGCTCTATCCCAAATCGCAGTCTGAACAAAAATACCACTGGAGTGAAACGACTTGAATTCAGTGCATGTGGAAAAGTCTTCATGCATAATTTATTCCTTAGTAGGCACATCAGATGTCACACTGGACATAAAGCATATGAGTATCTAAAATATGAAGAGAAGCCAAATAAATGTAAGGTATGTGAGAAAGTTTATATATATATTTCAAGCTTAGTTCAAATACATCAAAAGGATGCATGCTGAAGAGAAAACCTGTAATTGTAAAGAAGGTAGGAAAATCTTCCATTTTTGCACATCCTTTCAAACACATGGAAGGGCTTATATAGGAGAAAAACAATATAAATATAAGGCACATGGAAAGCCTTCCTGTGGCTCTCAAGTTTTCAAAGACACATGGCAATGTATAGTGGAGATGGACCTTACAAATGTAAACAGTGTGGAATTGTCTTTAGATCTCATCATATTACTCAATTCCATGAAAAGTCTCACACAGGAGAAATCCCATGAATATAACAATCTGGTAAAGCTTTCAATTCTCATTGAAGTTTCCAAATTCATAAAAAATAACACAAAGGAGAGAGCCACTATAAATGTAAACAATGTGGAAAAGTCTTTACATATCATCAAAGTTTCCAAATACATAAAAAATATTACAAAGGAGAGAAACCCTATGAATGCAGAAAATGTGGGAAAGCCCTCTCCAATCACCAAGGCTTAAAAGATACACAAGAGACTGCACACAGCAGAGAAACTCTATGAAGATAAAGAATGTAGGAAAGCCGTCATGCATCCAACAGGATTTTGAGCACACATAAAAATACATGCTGGAAATAGATCTTATTAATGTAAGAAATGTGTGTTAGCATTTTTTCTTCACAGTACATTGCACTGGCATGAAATGACTCATACTGGAGATAAACTGTATGAATGTGAAGAATGTGGGGACTCCTTTAATTCTCCCAGTTCCTTCCAATGGCATAAAAAGACTCACTGGATATGTCCTGTTGAATGTAAGCAACATATGAAATACTTCAACTGATCCACATTCTTACAAGTGGAGAAAAACAAAACTGCTGAAAAAGAGAGATAAATGTGAGTAATGTGAGACAGTTTAATGGAAATTAATTCCTGTGGAATATTCCAGAAAACTTTCAAATGACTTATTATAAATGTTGTAAATATATTGTGTTTATCAAGTCTGTTGCTTAAAGTGCATTGCTGGAATGTATATTTCTACTAATTATTTTCAGAACTGAATATTGAGATAATTCTGTGAGTCATTATTGAACAATAATATATAAGATTAGAAGTAGTACTTTTTCTTTAAATAAGGTAATAGTATTTTAGTTTTCCATCTTGAAGCCTGTTTGATTCATAGGAATTTAAGTGTATTTCTAATATGCAATTAGGTTTAATTTTTGGCTAATGTTCTAGTTGTGTGTTAAGGGGACAATAAAAAATGAAAGCTTTGTTTTTGTTGGAATTTTTAAACTGGCTTTGTGACAATTCCTGGATATCCTTAATCCATTATATATATATATATTCTACCTTTTCTACTGAGAAAGCTCCTTTTGAGGGCTTGTATTAGTAGCCTTTTTCCATTTTTTCACACAAATAAACCATTAGAATAAATTTTATGTATGGCAAGTTTATGGGGAAAAAAGAAAATGTAACAGTATAAAAAGAAGACAGATAATTAAAAAGTAATGATGCTGTAACAGGATGAAATGCATGTAGTTGGCTAGTTTTTCCCATTCATCATTTTAAATGACATTTAGAATCATTCAGTTCTCTAATTGTCCCTTTTCATAGAATTTTGTTTTTATTTTATAGAGGTAATGTTTTTATAGTATAGCATCATGATTTTTTTTTCTGATTTAGTTGTAAAAATGTAAAACTTAGAGAAAAGTTGCAAGGATAAGAATAGCATATTTATACTAAAATATATGTAATATTTGTTTCTGAAATTGTGTGCATCATGGTCTTTTATCCTAAATACTTCAGTGTGTATTTACTAAGAAAAGGACATTTTTTTACACAGAGTATAGCAATCAGCTGTATTAAATTTAATACTTTTATCTAATCTACTGTTTATATTATCATGGCATTAATATATTAAGGTAAAAAATAGCCATTTGCCACAACACAGATGGATCTAGAGGGTACTGCACTAAGTGAAATAAGTTAGGCAGAGAAGAACAAATACCATATGGTCTCATCTATATGTGGGATCTAAAACAAACAAACAAACAAACAAACAAACAAATTTAAATAAAGCTATAATCCTACAGGTTAAAGAAGCTGAGTAAGACCCAAGTAGGATAAACAAAATAAATTCATGCCATGACATACGGATTTTAAATTTATGTAATTCATTACAAAGAAAAGTATCTTAAAGGCAACCAGAGAGAAATATGTTACCTATAGGAGAACATCAAATTATATGACAGTGGGTTTCTCACCTGAAATCATGGAGGCCACACAGAAGTGGCACAAAGTGTTTCAAGTGCTGAAAGAAAAAAAAATACCTGGCAAAACTATACATCAAGAAAGGGAAATAAAGACACTTTTAGACAAAGGAAAAGCAAGAAAATTTTGCTAGCAACTCTACCCTCATAGAATAGCTAAGGGAATTTCTCCCAACAGAAAGGTAATGACAACCAGAAGGTTTGCAATTTCAGAAAGGAGAGAACAACAGAATGTATAGAAACAGTTGTAAACATAATAGACTGTCTTGCTTCTCATGAGTTTCTTAATGCATATTTGATGGTTCAAGTGAAAATTATAGCATGATTTGAAGTGGTACTGAAGGTATGTAGAAGAAATGCTTAATACAATTATATTTCAAAAGTGGGGAGGAAAAAGGGTACTAATGGTACTGAGGGTAAGAATTCTACACTGTACTCAGGAGGGTAAATCATCAATATCAGTAGACTATGGTAAGTTACATGTGTTGTAATACTTAGAGCAACCAGTAAAATATTACAAAGCAATATACTACAAAAACAAACAAACAAACAAACAAACAAAAAGATAAAAAGCATGAGGGAGTTCAAATACAAAAATGAGAACTAAAAAAAAAAAAAAAAAAGTAAATAAAAGAAAACAAACCAGAAAGGCATATGGTGAGTGAGGCTGAAGTCTTGACTTCCATGTCTGGAAGCAGGCATCATTGGCTGGGAACAACTTAACTACTAAAGGGGGAAGAAACTAGAAATGCTCCATACAGGAAGGAGTCAAAGATGAACTTTCTGCTTCTAGCTAGGGGTGAGGTTGGGGTTTTTTGATTTCAGGGGAGGCTGAGGAAAATGCTTCCAAACACTCGTGTACGCATAGGTACAGAGGTAAGTGGATACAGAAGAGCTTCCCCACCAGCAGCTGAAGCAAGGCAGCCACAGCTGCCCTGAGTAGATTGTTGTTGTCCCACTGTTTCCACAAGGCAATAAAGCTGAATGACCACCAAAGAACTGGGCATTTGAGTGGGACATGAAGGGCTGGGGTGGAGGTGGCTAAACATTGTAGATAGGGAGAGTAGAGTGCAGAAGAGGTTGAAGAGGGGAAAGTAAAAAAAAAAAAATCAACAACAAAACCAACGGAATATAAATTCATTGGAGATGAAATTAATTTTATGAAGTTTTTTGGTCCATACTATGTAAGTACATAAAGTATCAATACGTAGGGTGCAGATGACACCAATAATAGTAACTTCATTTTTATTTCTTTGTTGGTGAAGAGGGGAGTGCAGGTTAGTTACCTGCTTCAGTGTGACTTCTCAATGTCTTGCTAGTGAAGTTAGTTTGGTTGAAAAAAAGCTAGCATCCAGGCCTTCTAGTTAAATGACTATAAATGTCACCAGATCCATGTGCTTCCCTATCTCTACCTCAAATAATTGGATGGCATTTACATGCTTGGTTCCCTGGATAAGATATTAGTTAAAAAAATCTATCTTATGACTCCTTCAGCCATTATAAACTAGACATTTTATCACGTTCCTGATTCTTACACTCTTGGCTCCTGTAATTTGTTATGGGAGTAGTGAGGATTTGGACTTTTAGCTAATAATATTTAGATAAAATATTGGACTTAAGATGAGGCTATAATGCGATGAGACTGTGGAGGAACTTCGGCAAAGGTCAATTTAATGTATTTTCCATTTGGGAGGGACATGAGTTATTGAGGGCCAGAGGGTGGAATAAAGCAAGCTGAATTCTAAGATGCCCCCTAAAAATACTGCTTTGTGCTCTACCTACCTTATAACATTCTCTTCTCTTGAATGTGGGTAGAGCCTACAAATATGGGATTCTTCTGATTGGGTTATGTGTTGACCACAGTTGACCTTAAGAGAGAGGTTATTCTGGGTGATAGCGACCGAATAAGTTGAGCCTTTAAGAGGGGTTGAACTCTTCCTGAAGAGATTCAATATGAGGGAGATTCTCTGTTGCTGACTTTGAGTATGAGGAAGGCCACATGGCAAGGGTCTGAGAGGGGCCTCTAGGACCTGAGAGTGACTCCCTGCTGACAGCTAGCCTGAAAAGAAGGACTTAACTCATACAAGAAAATGAGTTCTGCTAACAGCCTGCAAGCTTGGACGACAACCTCAACCCTCAGATGAGAACTACAACTCCAGCTTGGGCCTTCAGCCTGTGAGACTGTAAGCAGAACGCCCAGTTGAGCCCTGCCTAGACTGCTGACCTAGAAAACCGAGAAAATAAATGGGGGCTGTTCTAATCTGCTAGGTTTGTACTAATTTTTTGTGGCAGTGGTAGAAAACTATGACAATACTTTTTCTCATTTAAGTTTTACATACTACATCTTAATCACTTTTTTATAGAGCTGGATTGCTTAATGATTGATATACATTTCACATATTAATTTGTGATTTTTTATATAACTCATGGTTGTATTTATAATGATTTTTATAAACAAAGTTTTTCAAAAGTATAGTATAACAATGATTTTCTCTATACTTTCTTCCTGTTTTGTTATGTAAAATCATTTCATCTTTTAATAAAATATAATGTATTTTTAATATATTTAGAGTTCCTTTTTATGTTATATTTGAACTTTTAATCCATACCATCAGCTCTTTTTACTTTCCAAGTAATTAACCAATTGACCCAATGCTATTTTTAGTAATTCTCCTCACTTTTCTGAATTAAAAAATTTACTTTTATTATGCACAACATTCTTAGTTTATGCAACATTAAGGCAGGATAACTTGCTCTGTTTTTGAAAGTAGCCCCAGTGTGGTATTCTTCTAAAGAAGCAAGAGCAGGGGGAGGCCAGGATCACTCAATGATTGAGTGCTTGCTTTGTAATCACAAGGTCCTGGGTTCGATTTCCAGCTCCAGCCCACACAAACCCATATGCTGAACTGCGGCACAACTGGTAGACCAGTTAGCTCAGTGGCGAAGGTTCTCCCCTCCATGCAGGAGGCCCCAGTTTGGTTCCGCCCTGTGGGACCTCACATTAACCTGTGTGGAATGAAACCATGCCACAACTGATGATGTACAACTATGGAGACTGCTCTGGGCCCTCCTCCTTCTCTCTCTCTCTCTCTCTCTCTCTCTCTCTCTCTCTCTCTGTCTCTCTCTGTCTTTCTATCTCTCTCTCTTTCTCACCTACTCTCAAAACAAAAACAAAAACAAAATAAGCAAGAGTAAATTGCCTGGCATATATTTAAAAACAATTCAAACTTTTATTGCGGTCTCCTGAGACATTTCAAATTTGAATTATATTTCTAACACCAAGAAAAATGATTTAAAATTTATTTTAAATATCTTCTTCTTCTAAAATCTCACATAAACATATCTTCACTCACCACAGTTTTCTCACCATCCTGCTGCTTTCCCTTCCAGTCCACCTATAGGTGCCATGATGATCAAGCTTATCTAGAGAGACTCTCAAGCACTTGATCCCTCAGACCCCACTGAGTTTCCACATCCATTAACTACTGTTCTTTACCCTACAAACCAGGATTGACTCCAGACGAGGGGAGTGGGTCCTTCTGCTGTGGAGAAGTAAAGGTTTCTGCTTCCCATTTCAAATTTTTTTGTCTTTTTTTTTTTTTTAAGGTTTATTTTATTGATTTGGTTTTATTTTGACAGAGACAGAGACAGACAGAGACAGAGAGAAGGGAGAGTACCCAGAGCAATCTCCACAGCTGTACATCATCAGTTTTCAACATGGTTTTGTTCCACACAGGTGGGTGGGGCTGCACAGGGCGGGAACTGAGCTGGGGTTCTCCTGCATAGGAGCTACACTATCCCGAGCCATGGGCTGAACAGTGGGGCCAGAACCGAACTGGGGGCCTCCCGCATGGGAAGCACACCCCAGTTCAGCATATGGGGCCGCTTGGGCCAGGGCCAAGGCCCGGATTCAATCCTTGTTCCCCAGGGCTGCAAAGCGAGTGCTTAACCTGCTGAGCCATCCTGACTTTCCCTCAACATTTTCTGAAAGGAGTAACTGCTTCCTATAAATATAGTAACTAATTTCTCAATCTCATTAATCTTAACATAAATTAAGTTCTGTTTCTATGAAGCAATTTTGTTCCAAAGTTGTCCTTTTTCTTTTTAGCAGTATAACATGTTTTAATTGTTTAGCTTTATAATCATTTGTAAACATGTATTAGAAAAACCCCTCATACATTTTACTAATAGCTATTTTTCTACATTTATTATTCTCAAAACAGTAGAAACATTTTATTAATAAAACTATCTTGATGATATTTATATTAAAGCAACACCAAATCTATGTATCTGGTTTGGGAAATTGACACAAGTTATCTTGTTCAAGAATGTAGTATTTTTATTTATTTTTTAAAACTTCTTTCTGTCCTTAAGTCAATTTCTGCTTTTTTTTTTCTCCTGTGAATTGTAACCATAGCTGGTAGAGTTTATTGCTTCAATAGTTTGTATATGTATTGCTCTTCTAAGTGAATTGTTTTTTGGAACAGACTTAGTGACATAGTCTGCTGGAGACAAGTGATGATACCTGCATCTGCTTACTGGTTGTAGAGGTAAGTATTTAATGGTTTAACTTAAACACAACTTCTGTAAATCCTTTTTGTAAAAGCAACATACCATATTTGGTTACTCCCTGGTCTAGCAACCACTTCCTTTAGCCAAGGCAGTTCTCCCCTCCTCCAAGAGCCATGCATGTGACAAAAATATGTCCTTTGTGGCCACTTAGTTATTGCTTCTCTTGTCCTGAAAGCTTGAGCTGCTAGTTTTACGTATTCACTTTCAACTAAAGCCTTTCTTACCAAAATAAAAGGAAGTTTATTCTTACTTATTTCTTCTCACAGTAGATTTTGATCCATGAAGTATTACGCTGATCTACAATATAATAATTTCCCACATGTGTGAGAAATGTAGGTATATATCATTTTGAAGTAACGTCAACACAAGAGTATAGGACAGATGAAACATAACTTTCAAAAAGGTAGTCGTTATATAAGGTGCTTTCAAAATAATCAAGACTTAGGAGGCAATAGTGTATGTCAGTGAAAGGCAAGCCCTGTTCTGATTTAGCACATGAAAGAAGAGAGGCCAGTGAAAAAAGGCCCCTTCTACGAAGGGTTGGGTGAAGAGTGGGCAGGGAGGACTGATATGGTCTGAATTCTAGACACATACTTCAGCAGCTATTTTGGCATCATAATCAACTTGAATGTTTTCATGAGATTCTGTCTTACATCTCTGACAATCCTAATACACACACACACACACACACACACACACACAAATTGAGGATCATTTCATGAGTCTAGTTCATGAGAAACCATTAAAATGGCTATCTTCTCATTTATTTTTCTCTACATTTTTTGGGGTTTGTTTTCAATTCAATTTATTTTAAGTAGCTACTACATATTCATGACAAAAAATACTCAGCACAAAGGTGTATTATAGTAAGAAAGCTTATCTCTCTCTCAACCCAAACCTACAGCTATCAAGTGTGACTCCAAGGAGGCCACCACCTTTAGTACTTTCAGGTTATCCTTCCAGAAATAATCTAAACATATACATACAAAAACCTATCTATCTCCATCTATCATCTGACTAGCTCTCTATTATTAATACAAACCATAGTGAGCTATACACTTTGCTTTTTCCAATTAACCATATATCTTAGTAGTGTTTTTATATCCGAGCATAAATATCTGCTCCTTTTGAATATAGTCACTTAGTCTGATAGTGATAAACATTCAGGTAGTTTTCTATTTTTGCTCTTATAAACAATGGTGTAACAAATAGCCTTATACATGCATTCCTTTATACATGTTTAATATGCATCAGGATAAATTGTTAATGGTGGAAGTGCTAGACCAAAGATTGTATATTTGTAATTTTGACTGACAGTGCCAAATTTTCCTTCATAAAAGATTTACAAATTTACAACTCACCTTCAGTGTATGAGAGTGTATTATCACTCAAGTCACTTCTCTTGAGTCCCTTCCATTTTATAAGTGAAAAATAATATGTTCTCACACTTTTTTTCCTTCTTACATTAGTTAGGGTAGGCCAAACTGCTGCAATAAATAAACCCAAAAGTGTATGTTGGCTCAAATATAGAGTTTCGTACCTCACGAATGTAACAATAGGCAGGTGTTGATCATTAGGGATTAACTCTCCTTCAGGTGGTAATTCAGGGACCTAGGCTCCCATACTTCAATATTGTTCCTCTCATTTTTTTTGTATAAAGATTAATATTCCTCAATTTTCCTGAAGAAGAGTGTCCATTGTAATCTCCTAGAAGGCTAAGACTTGGAGGACAGTGAAATTTGTTACAGTGCCCACTGTTGTAATTAACCTCTGTAATTAATATTCACCACTGTCCAAGAGTGAGTATCTATACCTCAGGCCCCTATAGTATCTATATCTCCTGGCCCCTTGGTCTGGACTGAATTGCCCACGCCCTTTGCACCCCCAGCCTCCCTCCCGCCCCTTCTTATTTATTTCCTTTCTAACTGGATCCAGCACATTGGAGGGGGACACTTCTCTGCATGTATCCCCGTACCCCAGAACTGGGCTCCTACATTCAAAAGGGGTCACCAAGTTACTGATAATCATCGCCAAGTGAGGCTGTAACATAGCAGCAATCCTTTTCCAAGTAAAGCCACCATGTAATCCAATCCTTTAGGGAACTGAGCCAAAGTTCTTTCCTCCTTAGTTAGTTAAAATTCTATGATGACATAGAGGTATGTTCAGTGACAGGTGATGGTGCAGTGGAAGTAAGTAAGAAGTGGGAGTTTAGACTTATTGCTCATGTCATTTACTATTGTATTTTGAATCTGTTCAAGCCTGGTTCCAAATGTACACTCTATTGTATAGTGGGATGTAGTTGTACATGCTCAAATGATGACTCTGTGAATCCTCAAGCAATGTTAAGTGCCTGTCAGGAAGATGATGCACTCCAGTTCTTATCTTTAGAACGTAGGAGTTTATACAAATTTACTATTAGAGAAGTTTTCCTGTGTTTAGATTTTGGAACATGTGGCATAATAGAAGTGCTCAAAATAGTTTGAGCTGTGACTTCTACTTTAGGCCATAATAGAGTAATTGGTAACAGATATAGCCTGCTAACGTGAAGAGTTAGAAAACAAGAAAAAATATAGAGGGCTGCTGTTTGCAGATACTGAACTACAGGCCCTGCAGGACTGTGATTCCAGAGAAAGGGACAGAAGCAAAAGGAATCCTCTGATTGGTTTGAATTTCTGCCTGCCTGACCTCTTCAAAACATGTCACACAAGAGAGGTCACAAGCAGAGCAAGCTGATCTTGCGGAGGTGAAGAGAAAACGATTTAAATAAGCCAGACAGAAAAAGGTAAGAACTTTGTGACTTCACTCATATGTGGAATATAAAACTGAAAGCAACAAAGAGATAGAATCTCATGGACATAGCCAATAGTTCAGTGGTTACTGGAGGGTCAAGGGTAAGGGGGTGGGATAGGAGGGAGGGGGAGCTAAATATATGGTGATAGAAAGAGTTGTACACCTGGAACCTACGTAATTTTTACTAACCAATGTAACCCTAATACATTTAACAATTAAACAAAAAGAAAATAATTTGAGTTTAGGAAGGCTTAGGGGGATGGAATTTGAAGGGAAGAGTTTAGAGAAGAAAGGATGAAGAAAGAGCTCTAGAAATCTATATAATGTTCCTTCGCATTTATTGCTTAATCTGAAGCTGAAATGTATACTTGTAGAGTGAAACGACAAGGCCCTGAAGAGAGTGATCCAGTAGCAGTAATCTGAAGAGTTCCTAGAGGACACACACACTAGAAGACTTTGAGTTTGTCAGCCAGAGTGCAGAGTCCCTTTGAATACTTGGAATGCAGTGGCAGCCAGGAAGGCCATGCCTTAGCAGTGGAGTAAAAACAGAGCAATACTACTCTAACCCCCCAAAAGGCTTAAAAAGTAGACACAAAAGGATTAAGCTGATCTGCAGGTAAATTAACTGCCTGTTATAATAAATAACATTCTTAAAAAACAACAACAACAACAAAATCAGGCACTTACCAAAATACAATCCACAATGTTCAGCACCTGATGAAAACTGCCAGACATACTAAATGAACTACATTGAGGAGAGAAAGAAGATGATGGAAAAAGGAAACAGAATTGAGAAAGAAGTTGAAATTACTAGACAAAAATGTTAAAACACCTATGATACATTGCTCAAGGATTTACAGAATAAAGGCATGATGAGTAGAGAAATGGAAGATACAAAAAAAAAAAAAGACATCTAGAAATGAAAACACACTCTCTGAAATAAAAAGTTCTCTGGATCTATTTCCCATATCTCTTCTAAGTCACAAAAGCCTTAATCTGCAAGAGGAAAGTCATCAAAACCATGGCCTGGGGATACAGAAGGAAACCGACTTCCCATGGGAGGGGTAAAAACACTGTAAAGACCACTGTTAGAAGATCCAAGTCCACAGTGCTGGCCTAGGACTGAAGCATCATCATAGCATCAGAGAATGACTCCTCCCATATCCCACCACCATACTATGCATAACAGCTGTTGAGTAAAAATAATGAATATAAGTGGGATATACCTGGGAGAGCCCCAAGAAACAGACTCTCTGGGAAGTGGCACAAAGAGAAGACACAAAGCTAGGTAGAGAGACAAGCACAAGGCATCACAGACAAATCTGAAGACAGTAATGCACTGAGGGTATCACAGTAGCAACAAGCATTAAATCCAGTTCAATCCATGACTAGATTAACAAAAATTCCTACAGTAAAGGCCTAGCATAAAGAAAGACATGCTCATGTCTAAGCACAAAATCTAGTACCTCAGTACCTTTTGCTTTATACAAAAGTCTAAATTTTCAGCAAAAAATTATGAGGCATACCAAAAGGCAAGAAACAAAATAATCAGAAGAGACAAAACAATTATCTCCTGATGTGACATAGATCTGATGGACTAATCAGACAGAAAATTTAAAATAACTATGATTAACATGTTAAAGTCTCTAATTAGGCTGACCAGCCGTGCTATTTTAAATTGGACAAAAAATAATGGTACATATGGTAGCCCTAACATTAAAACTGTCAGTAGGCTGACCATATGTACCATTTGAAACAAGACAGTATTGTTTTCTGTCCCATTTAAAACGGTACATTTTGGGGAAGCCGGGATGGCTCAGTGGGTTAAGCGCTCACTTTGCAGCCCCGGGGACCAAGGGTCGAATCCAGGCTCCAGCCTGTGTAAACCCATATGCTGAACTGGGGTGTGCTTCCCATATGGGAGACCCCCAGTTTGGTTCTCGCCCTCCCCCCCAGCCCTGCTTTGGCCCCTAGCTCGAGGGGACATGCCTCCCATGCGGGGAGCCCAGTTCCCGTCCTGTGTGGCCCCCACCCAACTGTGTGGAATGAAACCATGTTGAAAACTGATAATGTACAACTATGGAGACTGCTCTGGGCCCTCCCCCTTCTATCTGTCTCTGTCTCTCTGTCTCTGTCAAAAACAATAAAATAAATCTTAAAAAAAAATGGTACATCTGATCAGCCTATCTATAATGAAAAAGGTAGATAACATGCAAAATAAGTCATTCCTGCAAAGAAATGGCAACTACAAAAAGAATCAAATAGAAATGCTAGAAATTAAACAAACAAACATGAATAATTCAACAAGCTCCTCAGCAAGCTTGACATAGCCAAAGAAAGAATCAATAAATTTTAAATAGATCAACAGAATTTACCCAGAGTGAATCACAAAGAAACAAAGAGTAAAGAAAAAAAAAAAAACTTTTTAAAGTGAAGGCAATGTAAGACTATTTTTTCGGTCAATGTATGCTCTCTATTCAATATGGCATGGCAGCTCTTAGACACTATTCTGTTATGACCCCGTTCCCCACTGTTTCTTACTTTTTGTGTTTCATTTTGGGTGGTTTCTATTAGGTACCATATTTAATTACATTTTTTTAAAAATAAACTTTTTATTGTGCTTGGCTTTTTTTTTTTATGACTTTGTATTTTGAAATAGTTATAGATTCACAGGGAGTTGCAAAGATAGTAGAGAGAGGTCTTGCATGGTCTTCACCCAGTTTTCTCAACTGTTACATCTTCTATAACTAAAGTATATGATACTAAGAAGTTGACATTGACACAATGTGTGTATATTGTTCTATATATCATTTGATTGCATGTGTCGATTTGTGTTAGCACCATTGCAATCCAGATACAGAACTCTTCCAGCATCACAAAGATCTCCTTTATAATCAAATCCTTTGTAACCACACCTACCTTTCTCTCAGTATTCCTAAACCCTGGGAACCATTAGTTCATAGGAAATAAAAATATATTGAATGACAATTAAAGCATAAAAGTTTTGCTAGATTTACAGCTAATTATTTCATTTTTGAATAACTATAATGATATTGTATTTTTAATTCCCATTTCATATGTTTATTGCAAATATATAGAAATAAAATTAATTTTTGTAAGTTGATTTTATAACCTGAAATCTTGCTAAACTCATTTATTCTCAGAAAGTATTTTGTTTTTTATTTCTTTTTTGTATTCTTGAGAATTTCCTCATAAATAATCATGTCATCTGTAATTAGGACAGTTTTATTTTTTCCTTCTATTATTTTTTGTTGATTTTCTAAGCTGGCTAGACCTTCCAATACTTTGTTGAATGGCTGTAATGAGAGAAGACTTCTCTGTTTTATTCCATATTTTAGGGGGAAGACATTTAACTTTTCTCCATTAAATATGATGTTAGCTATAGAATTTCTTGTAGGTCTTCTTTATCATGTTATAAACTTTCTTACATTCTTGTTTTCTGAGAATGTTCATGAATGTGTGCTTAATTTTGTGACTTTTTTTTATTTTCAACTGCTACAATCTCATGATTTTTTTAGTCTTTAACATGTTATATGGCAGATTGCAATGATTGGTGAATATTGAACTATCTTGGAATAAATCTCACTTAGTCGTGGAGTATAATTTTTTTTATAGATAGATAAATTTTATATGCTAAAATTTTAAGTATTTTTACAATTATATTCCTGAGAGTAATTGTTCTATAGTTTTCTTTGTTTGGTAATACAGGTTTTATAACATGAATTGGGAAGTGATTGTTCCTCTTTAATTTGATGAAACAGAATATGTAAAATGATGTTAATTCTCCTTTAAACACTGCATAGAATTCTTCAGTTAAACTATGTAGGCCTGGAGATTTCTTTGTCAATTATGAGTTTAATTTTGTTAATAGCTACAGGATTATTGAAATCATCTATTTGATATTGTGTGAGTTGTGGTAATTTATACTTTTTGAGGAATTGGTTCCATTTAAGGTATCAAATTTATGTGTTTAAAATTAGTCACAGTATTTCCTCATTATGCTTTTGACATCAGCAGGATCTATAGTGATATCATGTTTCATTCTAATAGATGTAATTGCTTTTTTTTCTTTCTTTTTTCCTTCATCGTCTTGCTAGATAGAGGTTTGTTGATTTCATCAATCTTCTCAAAGAACAAGTTTTTGTTTTGTTAATTTTGTCTACTGTTTTTTTATTTATAATTTCATTAATTTCTGCTATTATCTTTATTATAGTAGTTCCTTCAATTTGATTGCTTTGAATGTATTTAGTTTTTTGTCTAGACATAATTGTCTATTTCTTGAGGAGAGAATTTAGATTATAAATTTGATACTTTCCTTTTTGACCAATTTAAGCGTTTAGTGCTACAAATTTTCCTGCTTTAGCTACATTCCATAAATTTTGATACATTATACTTTCCTTTTCAGTCAGTTCAAGTTAACTTTTTAAAATTTATCTTGAGATTACCTTTTGATCATGGATTATATAGAAATGTATTGTTTAGTTTCTAAGTATTT
Source organism: Craseonycteris thonglongyai (assembly GCA_004027555.1). NCBI lineage: Eukaryota > Metazoa > Chordata > Mammalia > Chiroptera > Craseonycteridae > Craseonycteris > Craseonycteris thonglongyai. The sequence goes on from PVKE010035609.1 coordinate 16,227, forward strand.
AGAGCTTTTTCTCTTAATTTTCTGTAATTAATTTCTCATTTGATTTCATTGTAGTCAAAGAACACACTCTGTATAATTTCAATTCTTTAAAATGTTTTCAGGCTTGTTTCACAGTTCAGGATATGGTCTATCTTGGTATATGTTCCATAGCTCTTGAAAAGAATGTGTCTTCTTCTGTTCTTGGGTAGAGCCCTTTAAGTGTTGACTAAATCCCATACTTGGGGGCATAAAGTACTTTCATATTTTGCTGATTTTCCATCTAGTTGTTCTATCAATTGTTGGGAGAGGGGTGTTGAAGTCTCCAGCTATGACCTATTTCTCCTGTGAGTTCAATCAGTTTTTGTTTTACATATTTTGCTGCTCTGTTGTTTGGACCATACACATTTAGGATTGCTATACCTTCTTGGCAGATTTACCCTTTTATCATTATATAATGTCCTTTTATGTCCTTGATAACTTTTTTTTTTTACTTTGATGTCTAGTTTATATAGCCATTCCTGCTTTCTTCTGATTAAATTGTACATGGCATATCTTTTTTCATCCTTTTACTTTCAAACTTCATATATCATTATATTTTTA
>PVKE010035610.1:0-16803 GCA_004027555.1 Craseonycteris thonglongyai
GCCCCCCCCCCCCCCCCCCCGTGGCGGCAACCGAACTGGGGTGGGAAAAACACCCCAGTTCAGCATAGGGGTCTGCACGGGCCAGGACTGGGACCCGGACTGGATCCTGGGACTCTGGAGCTGCAGTGTGAGCGCTCAACCTGCTGCGCCTTCTTGGCTTCCCCTCCACGTGAATTTTAAGATCACTTTGTTGATCTCTGCAACAACTGATTTCTTTTTGCACAGATCTTTACTATGTATCACGGATATTCATTTTCTTTTATTTCTTCAACAGAGATTGATTGAGCACCTACCTTGTGCCAGGCACTGTGTCAGGTGCTTGGGGGACACCATGATGACCAAAAACAGCCATGGCCCTTGCCTTCAGGGAGCTAAGAATATAGTGGAAGAGGAAGACATTAACCAAATAATAACCAAAATAAGTTTAAAATGAGTAATAGAAAGAACTGACAGTCTAGGGAGACCAAGGAAATCTTACCTAGAGAAATGAACAGTCATGAAGGTGTCTGGAGCTGGGGGGTGGGGAGGTTGGGAAGAGTATTCCAGGCAGTGAGAACACTAGGTGCAAAGGCTCTATGGCAGGAGGGAGCATGGCACACTTCAGGAACTGTAAGGAGGCAAGTGTGACAAAGCACAAAGGAACGAGAGAAAGGCCAGCACTATAGGAGAGAGAGCTGTGCGAGGGTCTTGTGGGTTGTGAAAGAAGTCCTAAGAGTTTATCCTAAGCAATAAAAAGCCACCAAAGCAAAGAAGTAACATGATCTGATTTTGATTTGAAAACATTCACTCTGACTGCTGTGCAGAGAATGGTCTGGAGGGAGATGGGCAAGAGCAGAGCTGGTTAGAAGGGTATTACTGAAGTTTGTGAGAGAAGTAATGGTGGTTTTGAGGAGGGTGCTGATGGCAACTCTGAAGAGGAAGTGGACAGATTCACAGATGCAGAAGAAAATGAGGAGGTTTTAGAGACAGCCTTCAGTTCGGGAGGAGACAGGGTTTCTGGCCTAAGTGACAGTGTTGAGAGCAGTGGTCTTCGCCAAGATAAAGAACACTGGGGTGTGGGCAGCTTTGGGGAGGGAGGAAACAGTGTTACTGAGTTTGAGATGTCTTGCAGATGTCATGAAGTTATTTGATGCTCACTCAAAATTATTCCTAATGAAGAAGATACAGAACTCTTGTCCTCATTTTGCAGACGAGGAAACTGAGTATCAGATAAGTTATCGTGGCTTGCCCAGTGCTGGGCAGCCAGTAAGTGGCAAAGCCAGATCAACGTTCCATTATTCTAAGAACAATTCTGTGCTCTTTCTTTTCTATGACACCAAAATGGACTCTCTAGAAAGGTCTGTCACAAAGAGTTTCAAATAATCTGAGAAAAACCAATGCTAGGACCTCTCTCTTACTCACCAAGTGTTTCCAGGGAAGGCTTAGCCTCCTTTCTACAAACTGTCACCTCTACAAAATCGCCACCAAGCCCCCTCCAGAATTGTTTTGAGCTCCTAAGTACCTGATGCCTCTACCTGGCTTTGTTGCCTATGCACAGAGAGTTGCATTGCCCCTTTTTGCAGTGAGAGTCACTCTGTCCAAAAGGCTTCCTGCTTCTCTGCTGTCATATATTGGTCCCAGAGGTGTCCAGTGTACTCTGGCTATAGACAAGGGTCACCTGGCAGTGGTCAATGTATGGAAAGCTAAAATGCTGAGACATTGAGCCAGAAGTTGGATGACCCAAATATTAATGGATGGCAAGTCAGGTGTACTTAGTCTTTTTTTTTTCTTTTTTCTCATTTCAAGTAGAAGAGTATGAGGAGAAGGAATTGAACAGGTGGTGGGAAATGGGGCTGAATGAGAAGCTAAGGGAAAGGAAAATAAATATATAAATTCAAGGAGTATGGGAAAGAGAAAATAAAATAGTTAAAAGTATGTGTTGGGGAGATACAAACTAGATTCAAATCAGGGTTCTGACATTTACTAGCTGTATGATCTTAGGCAAGTTACTTAATGTCTCTAAGTGGAGATAAAACAGTACTAACTTTATGAGAATTATGGAGATAGAGTGCATGTAATGTACTTGCCACAGTGTCTGGCACATGAAAAACACTAGACAAGTCTCAGCTGCTGATATGATCATACAAGCCTCTCCTCATTTCTCTACTTCCCCTCGCTGCTCCCAGGCAAGTTCACTTTAGCCAGCTTGGTAAACCTTACTTACTACAGAGCCAATCCTGGCTGAGGCAGGGAATATCCCATCAGCTTCAGCAGACCCAAGAGCTGGAGAACCTGTGACAATAGCTGGAGCCCTGCATTGGGCCCTGGATCTTCTTGCTGACAATCTGATTTGAGATTAAGCACCTCCAAGAGTGACCCTTGGAGACCTATGTTGCATCTAAGTTGTTTCCTCTTCCCTTCTTCTCCTTCCACCTTTCCTGCCACACGCCCCCCATGTTAATTCCTACTCTTCTATTCTATGCAGGCGCTTTGCTTGTACTCCAGTTTCCCCCAAGCCAAGACCAAAGTCCTGTCGTCTATCCTGGTCTAGGTACAGATTGCTTGACTGATGAGCAGTCTGCTTGCATGAGGCCTGTTCATGGTACCCTCTGAGCATTGTGTCTCATTCAGCCAGCTCCCCTCTCCTTCTAGAACAGTGGTTAATAGAATCCTTTGAGATTCCAGGTTTCTTTAGGAATCAGCTGAAGCCATAATGCCTGCCCCTAAAATACTCATAAATTCAATATATCAGTCAGAATAGGCTAAGTTCTGCTGCAGTAACAGACAGTATCAAATTCTCATTCTTGGGAACTGTGCGAGATAGATCCAAGGGAGAGGGCTCTCTTCATCACAGTCACTCAGTGATCCAAGTTTATGGAGGGTCCATTTTGAACACATGCTTTCATAAGGTAAGTTGTGAGAGGCAGTAGGGTACATATTTTTAAAAAGTCCCCCTGCTGTGTAGAGTGGGCTGTGGGCAACAAGGGTGAAAGCAGGGAGATCACTGAGAAGGCTTGGTCCAGGTCAGAGGTGATGGTCATTGGAACCACAGTGAGGGCAGTGGAGGTGGGGAGAAGTGGAGGTATTTGTGATACATTTTGGTGTAAAGCAGACAAGATTTTCTGATGTATTGGTTGTGGAGAGGAAGGAGAATAAGCGAGTCAAAAATGACTGCTAGGTTTTTGGCTTGAACACGTGGGTGGACGGTATCCGTTCTCACCTGACATGGAGGCTACAGAATCCTTGGATACGTCAACACACATTATCAGTGACAACTGAAAGGAGCCTCCAGTTGGAGTTTTTCAAAGGACCCCTCCACATGTTTTGTATAGATTTCACTGGCAGGACCTTGGTTTGTTTGTTTCTCAGGAGAGCTCTTTGACAAGGGGCACACATGCCTATATGCACATGCACACCCACGTGTTTACAAATCATGCACATCACACACCACACTTCCTGCTGTGGCCACTCTTTCTGGACCTCACACAGCAGTAGTCCTGGGGGATCCTACAGAGTCTCTAACACGTTCCTCTCAATATTTCTGTTTCTGATAGGAATGAACATTTTCCTAATGATGTTTAGTTCAAAACCAGTAAGAGCGACACCCTCTTGGGGACCTCATCGTAGGTAACAGCCCTTCTCTGTTTGGCCCCTGTGAGGAGATCAGCAGCACTGAGTGACCTGGGTGGTATGAAGGACCTTTTGCCCTGTTAAAGTATTTGCAGCCTTTGGAAATGGGAAAGCCATAGCTGTGGCACATTTATTAAACCAAATGTACACAGTCCAAAGCAGTGGTCCGTGGCTAAGTGAAATTTCTAACGAAATGTGCAGCCTGTTGCCTGGACAGCTCCTTAGAGGGGGAAGGATTTGTGGAAAACTGGAAATAAAATCAAGTGAACGAGTCTCGGCCACGGACTGGTTGGTTCCAGGCCGAGTCCGTTCTGACTGAGGCTTGCTTCACAGCTCAGAGTTCCAGGGCCTTGGGGCAGGAGTTTGCAAACAGGTACTAATGGGCTCAGTTCCGATGCAGCTTGCCAAACTTTCTCCCTGAAAAGGCCAACAAGGCAGTGCTTCAGGCTGTGTGCCTGAGGGGACCTGGAGGCAAAGGAGAGCCTGAGGCAAGGAGCTGTGAGCCTTAGCGTTACAGCCCCACTGGCAGGCAGCCTCTTTGCTAGAAAAAGCCAAAGGGATTTGTAAGAGGCCAGAGGCGTCTCAGAAGCCGGCACCAGTGTTCTGTGGAAGAAGGACGTCTCACTTCTGCCCGGGAAAAGAAGAAACATGTGAGGTGCTTCTCTTCCTTCCCACCACCACCTCTGTGTTCCTCCTAGGAATTCTAAAACCAGGTGTCACGTGAGTTTTTTCTTCCAGAACTAAGGGCATTATGGTTATATACAGCTTCTAGGCGGTAGATGTCACTAACCCATTTTACAAAGAGAAATGGACAGAGAGGAGGAAAAATACAGAGAGGATACGATTTGCCTGAGGCCACACAGGTAGCAGTTTTGGCTGAGCTGGGCTTTGAATCTGGGTCCTCAAGCTCTTGGCGCTTGATTGTGGGATGCTTTTGTTCTTGGCATGGTGAGAGGCAGGCTGTGTTCCCAAAGCCTGGAGCTGGGAGTCAGAGGCCTGGCTCCCTCCCAGCACCAACCACCTGTCAGTCAGCCTAGGGCCTAGGTGACTTTCAGAGTTCTTTCCAGCCCTGGGGACCCACAGGCTCTGTTTTCCATCCAGATCCTTAGGCAGATGACCTGAAAGGGGCCGGCAGGCCCTGACATTCTATGGACTTGGGAGGGACAAAGAGCCCAACAGTTTTCAATGTCAGATCTGCAGAGCCTTAGGGAATCCCAAAGAGATGTTTCTGGGGCTGCTCTGAGCAGTTCTGATCCAGACTTTTATACTGGAGACCTATAGGTGATTCTGTTTGCAACTAGAGGTGTTGATTTTAAGAAAAACAAAACAAACAAAAATTAGTAAAATAAGGGGATACTAGGCTAGCTCAGTGGTTGAGCACTTGCCTCCCAATCGCAAGGTCTGGGGTTGGATTCTTGACTCCGATCCGTGCAACCCCATGTGCTGAACTGCAGCAAAACTGGTGGCCGCCGAGATGGCTCGGGAACGAGAGTTCTCGCCTCCCATGTGGGAGGCCCCCTGGTTTGGTTTCTGCCCCATGTGGCCCTTCATCCACCTGTGTGGAATGAAACCACGTCACAACTAATGACGTGCAACTATGGAAACTGCCCTGGTCCTTCTCCTCTTCTCTCTCTCTCCCCTTCTTTTCTCAAACAATAAAATAAAATAAATCTTTTTTTTTAATGAGAAAAATTAAAATAGAAAGCCCCTGAATGAGACAGTGACTGAGGGACAAGTTTGAACGAAGGCATCCACTGACAGTCATAGTAGTGATGGTGTATGTGTGCGTGGTGGGGGCAGTTTGGACTGGAAAGGACAAAAGGAAAATAAAAGCAAGAGGAGAAAATGATTAGAATTTAGAATTAGTGTCAATTGCCATTTTATTTTATTTTATTTTACTTTTTTATTGTTTTTTGACAGAGAGACAGAGAGAAGGGGAGGGCCCAGAGCAGTCTCCATAGTTGACAGCATTAGTTTTCCATATAGTGTCACTCCACAGGTGGGCACAGGGCTGCGCAGGGCAGGAACTGCGCCGGGAGCCTCCTGCATAGGTCCCGGCAAGAACTGAACTGGGGGCACACCCCAGTTCAGCATATGAGTCCACATGGACCAGAGCCGGGATTCGATCCTCGGTCTCTGGGGCTGCAAAGTGAGCACTTAACCCGCTGAGCCATCCGGCTTCCCTCCAGTTGCCATCATAAAAAGAGGAGAAACAAGGCAAGTGAAAGGGAAGCAAGGGCGCTTCGGCAGCCACTGTGTCCCTGTATTTTTGTGCTTTTGCAGTCTCACTCACAGAATGCTCATAGCAACCCCTTGAGTTTCAACTGTATTATTCTTATTTTAAATATGAAGACACTGAGGCTCAGAGAGACAAATGACTGATCCAAGATCACATAGCAAGTAAACTGTGTGGCTAGGATTCAAACCCACCTCTGTTTGACCTCAAAACCCACACCCTGTCCTGTTAGAAGCACCTCTCAGTCCGGAAGAGGTTTGAGGAGTTACAGGACACACAGTACCTTCCTTTGGCGGCAGGCATGGACCCAGGAGCATTTGTAGAGAACAAGGAAGCAGGACTCATGTTCTTAGGGACTAGGGAACTTATGACAAGGGGCTGTAACCAAGGATGGAGAACCGGGGGAAAGAAATCAGCAGTCTCACAGGCTGGAGGGTCAGAGCGAGGCCAGAACGGGCCTGGACGTGGACCTGCACGAAAGGAGTTAGAACCTCTTAGGACTTGTGTCCTTCATTGAATCAGTTTAGACTCTTGCACTATGCTGTTTATTTCAGAATTGCTAGTTATACTCAAAACCACAGTTGTGGTAAAGTCTTACCCTCATTCATCAGGTTATTTCTTTTTTTAAATTTTTTAAAGATTTATTTTTTTGTTTTTGACAGAGACAGAGAGAGAGACAGTGAAAGACAGAGAGAAGAGGGAGGGCCCAGAGCAGTCTCCATGGTTGCATGTCATCAGTTTTTGACATGGTTTTGTTCTACACAGGTGGGTGTGCAGTTGTGCTGGGCAGGAACTGGGTTGTGGGCCTCCCGAATGAGAAGCACACCCTAGTTCAGCATATGGGTCTTCATGGGCCAGGGCTGGGATTTGATCCTTTGTCCCTGGAGCTGCAAAGCGAGCACTGAACCCACTGAGCCATCCGGCTTCCCCCTTTTTTAAAATTTTTTATTCTGTAAATCTTTATTAACTTTGGAGAAACGATGCATCTTTTTATTTTTTTTATTAAATTTATTGCAGTGACACTGATTAGTAAAGTTACATAGGTGCCAGGTGTAAAATTCTACAATACATCATCCATGTGTTGTATCATGAGCAGGTTATTTATTTTCAGTGCAATAGTATATGACAAACATGCATGAACCTATCAATCAAACCATGATCTAGAACATTGCTGAGAACTTACACCAATGTGCTCCATAGTTTTTGTGGTTGTTTTGGTAAATAATAGTCTTGCTTTTCAGTGCTGTGGTTGTGGTTTCTGTTCCCTGATAGTGACAAGCTCTAGAAAGAAGATTTAGCTCATGTACCAGTCAGGATGAGCTAGGTTGTGCTGTGGTAATAGACAACTCCAGAATCGTAGTGGCTCTTAACAGTGATTTGTTCCTTGCTCTTGCTGCATGTCTATGTCAAGCTAGCTGGGGGCTCTACTTATTATCTCCTTACCTTAAACTGACTTGCACAGAGAAGCCACTGTTGCAGAGTTGGCTGGTTACCATGGTAAAGGGAAAGAAAGCTCTGTAGGCCCTCACCCTGGCATTGAAATGTTTCAGCCGGGAAGTAACATGTTTTACTTTTATGCCATTGAATAGCTCATGTAGAGTCCCACCCAACCATCATGGGCTATGTTGGGCTCTCTAACGGGGTACCCAAAGGCACAGAGCTGGGGATATTGAGAGAACAGTGCTAGTGACCACCACAGTGGTATACTATGTGGACATGACCTCCCTCTATCTGAGAAAGTTCTGGAAGAAGAGGATTACATGAGCAGGGTTGAGGAAGCCTGCTTGGGTTTCTCCCATCCCCATTTCATATTAGATCAGGCACATCCAACCTGTGGCCCAGGACGGCTTTGAATGAGGCTCGGCACAAATTCTTAAAATACTGATATTTTTTTGTGACCTTTTTTTTTTTTAGCTCACCGGCTATTGTTAGTGCACTTTGTGTGTGTCCCAAGACAAGTCTTCTTCCAATGGGGCCCAGGGAAGCCCCAAGATTGGACACCGCTGTATGAGACGATACTATTAAGGCTGCCTGCTCCGTTCTGTACCCATTCCCCAGCCAGAGCCCGTTTCTCCTTGGAAGCTCCCATTCTGATCTACCCGTTTCCATCTGTCAGTGTTTCATGGGCTCAAAGCACAACAGGGTATTTAACTGTAGACTCGGATGGGCATCTCATGGGAGCTCTGACTTGAAGTTCTTCTCCTCCCATGTGTGATTTCTCAGATATTCAAAGAGCTACTGCTGCCTCCTCTGGAGTGGCACTTGAGTTGACAATGGTGGGACTGGATTTTGTGCACAGTGGTGAGGGGAGAAGAGTGGGGCTGGGTGTGTCCACATTGTTCTTCTTGTTGCATTCCCATCAATCTCACAAGGCTAGTCAAAGAGTGAGTGACTAAGAAATAGCTAGCCTCTAGTTCTTAAAGCCAAATGAGAACAGAAATTCATAACGCAAAGCAAGTCCAGGAAAATGAGTTGAGGGAGGGCACTGGCTTTTGAAAAAGGAAGTGTCGCCTGATAGCCCAGCAAACACGTCCTCGGCCTCTGAGCACAGGGCCTGTGGCAAGCAGGTGTCAGCCTCCTGAGGGTGCTTCCGAAGACCACTGAGTGGAGTCTGCCGAAAGCAGAGGGAAGAGTGAGCTTTGACGTGGTTTACAGATGCATGGCATCCACCAAACTGTGCCAGGCTTAGGTTGGGCACAGAGGTGAGCAAGATAACACCCTTGGTCTCACAGAATTTAAAGTGTACTGGGGGAAGAAAATGATTAAGCAAAGAATACAGGACACAAGAAGTGCTTTGACAAGAATGAGTACAGGGGGAAAGCTGGGGTGGCTCAGAGGGTTAAGTGCTTGCTTTGAAGCCTTGGGGACCGAGGATCGAATCCCGGGCCTGGCCCATGTGAACCCATATGCTGAGCTGGGGAGTGCCCCCAGTTCAGTTCTTGCCAGGGCCTATTCGGGAGGCTCCCAGCCCAGTTCCTGCCCTGCGCAGCCCTGTGCCCACCTGTGGAGTGAAACTATATGGAAAACTAATGCTGTCAACTGTGGAGACTGCTCTGGGCACTCCCCTTTCTCTCTGTCTTTCTCTGTCTCTGTTTCTCTCTGTCAAAAATCAATAAAATAAATCTTAAAATAAAAAAAAAGAATGAGTACAGGGTAATAAGGGAATGGATCCTGAGCTAGACTTGGGGAGTCAAGGTAGGCTTCCTTAAGTAGTTCCTCATTTACACAGAGAACTGAAGGATAAGTAAGGGGGGGGACCCAAAAGAGCCAGAATGATCATCTGGAGGGCGGGCCCCTTGTAGGACAGGCTTCCCCTGCTAGATGAGTGTTCTAGGAACCCGTCTGCGTCAGTGAACCAGCTGGCGTAGTTGTGAGAGTCTGCGCTCAGCTCCAGTGAATTGTTTTGGAGACTCGATGTGTTTGCCCATTTCATGATGGGTGATTTACACAAACAACGTGCAGCCTGACAATGCACCTGCCCACACTGCGCTGAGTGTTCAGCAGCTTTTGACCAAAAACAGCATGACCCCCGAGCCTCACCCTTCCTATTCACCTGATCTTGCTACAAGAGCCTTTTGCTTTTGTTTCTTGAGATGAAAAAAGTCCTCAAAGGGAAATGTTTTTGCTGGTGTGAAAGGGGTGAAACAAAAAACGGCAGAAGCACTCAAAGGCTTCAAAATCAACTACCTCAAAAGCTATTTTGAACAGAGAAAAAAAAGTCTCAATAGGTGTATTACATCAAATGGAGAATACTTTGAAGGTAACTGAAGTGTAAACATACAAGAATAAATATATAAGTTTTTACAAATAAGTTCCATTTTTTTAAATTTATTTTTTATTGTTTGACAGAGAGAGAGAGAGGCAGAGAGAGAGAGACAGAGAGAGAAAGAGAGAGAGAGAGAAGGGAAAGAGCCCACAGCAGTCTCCATAGCCGTACATCATTAGTTTTCAACCTAGTTTCATTCCACACAGGTGGATGTGGGGCTGCACAGGGCAGGAACTAAACCAGGGCCTCCCACATGGGAAGCACGCTCCAGTTCAGCATATGGGTCTGCACTGGCCGGGGCCAGGACTCAATCCCTGGACCTCGCTGCTGCAAGGCAAGGGCTCAACCTGTTGAGCTATCTTGGCATCCCCTCCATTTTTTAGCCCCCCCCCCCATAGGTGTTAGCCAGGCAAAGGAAGGTGGAGACAAAGAAAGCTGCAGAAAGTTAGGAGCTGGAGGGGACTGGGAAGATCTGAGCCCAGAGAGGCAGGCAGAAACTAGATCACGAAGGGCCATGCGTGCCATGTGGAGGGGTTTGGGCATTATCCTGAGGGCACCAGGGAGTTACGGAATGGTTTCCCATTTGGATCAGACTTCCCTTTTAGAAACATCTCTGTAGAAGCAACGTGGGAGATGGGTTGGGAGGGGGTGACTTTGGAGGCTGGGAGTCTCCAGATGAGAGGAGCTAAGTACCTGGTTATGATCATTGCAATGGGGCTGTAGAGAACTGGATGGATCTGAGACACTTTTAGAAGGTCGATGAATAATCTGAATAGACAGACGTGGACAGTAAAGTCAGGAGTCAAGAATGATGCCCAAAGACGGATTTGAGAAAGATCTCCTCTTTTCATTATGGTGTCGTTTCAATAAATAAACCTGTCCTTATTCCGCCTGCCCCCAAAATGATGTCTAGGTTTCTGGTCTGGACAAGTGGATAGCAGTGATAGGAGTATAGTGTGATGGCTAAAAGCAGTGGTTCTGGAACCAAACTGCTTGGGTTTGATCCCCAGATCTGCCACTGATTAGCTGTGTGACCTTAGACAAGTTCCTTAACCTCTCTGTGCTTCCGTTTCCTTACCTGTAAAATGAGGGCATTAATATTACCTTCTTTATAGTGGTTAAATAAACTATATGTAAAGTGCTTTGAACCATGCCTGAAGCATGAGAAGTGTTCAATAAATGTTAGCTATGATTATAGGCAGCAAAGAAGAGGAATAAGCCTCAGGAATAATGATGAGTTTAGTTCCAGGCATGCTGACTTTAGATGGTCTGGGGTACGTTCAAGTGGAAATTGGCTATATGAGTCCGTGGCTCAGGAGATATTTGGGCTGGAAATATACATTTGAGAGTCCGCAGCTCACAGATTGTAATTGAAACCTTGGGGATTACACAGGGAGAATTTGTAGAGAAGAAAAGAAGGCCAAGCGTGAACCCTGAGGATGTTAACATTTGTGGGATGGACAGAGGTAAAAGAGCCCAACAAGGGGGCTGAGCAGCAACCAGAGAGGTAGAAGAAAACTCTGGGGAGAGCACAGCATCTCAAGATAGAGACAGGAGCCAATGCTGGTCATGCTTTGCAGAGGTGGACAGAAGAGAAGATCCGAGAAACTACAAGGGATTCAGCTACAAGAGTGTTGGTGACAATAGTTTCAATGGAATGATAGGACTGGATTGGGTTGAAGACTGGGAGTGAGGAAATAGAGATAGCAAGTGTAGATAGCTCTTTCCAGAAGTCTGTCTGTGCAAGGGAAGTGAGAGCAGACGAGTGAAGAGCATTAATGCTCATGGTAAGGAGGCTGACAGTACAGAGGGAGAAGGGAGACATACAGGTGAGAGGGAGTAATTGCGGCTTGACGTCCCTGAGGTGGTAGGAAGAGATGGAACGCAGGGTGCAGATGAAGAGGTCGGTCTCAGGCAGCAGGAGTCACAAGAGGGAAGGAGGAAAGTATGGATGAAGTGAGTGAGTTTGTGCATTTCCTTATGGAATGTTACTGCCTGGTGGCTTCTCTTTCTTTGTGAAATCGGGTGAGGGGGATGTGGCAAGACTAGAAGTTTGTCGGTAATTGTGGAAGCCATGGTGCTCAGAGAGCCACTAGAGAGAATGGAAAAGATCCTCATAAGGGACTGAAGGGAGGGTTGGCCAGCCATCGTGACTACCCGGTGGAAGTGCAGACCAGGAATTCATGCTTCCCATCCACAAGGCTGGGTGTTTTCCTCAAGCAGTGCTTTGCAGTCCTGGGGTAGGAGCAGAAAGGGTTGACATTTGGATGGATTTCAGGCTTGGAGATTTGCAAGATGAATGTAATTGATGGACAATGCTGTCAGAAAGGGGAGGATATTGACTAGTGAGTAGTTAGATGATTGACTTGTAATTCCCCTGCTCTTCAACTCAGAAGCTCCTGTTCCTGCTGCCACCAATAGTTTCCCTCTATTCTTCACTCTGTTTCATAGCTTCTACTTCACTCAAGTATCTTATACTGTCTCATGACTTCTTGTGTGTGTGTGTGTGTGTGCGTGCGCGCGTGTGTGCATGATAGTATGCTTCTGCACCCAGTACTCATTGAGGATCCTCTCCATATCTCATGTTCAAATTCAACATGAGAGACTGAGTGATTCCATTAGTCATTATTTTCCATGTTTGGCAGATAGCACAGGCCACCCCGAGTTGGGGGTTCATGTCTGGTCCAGCCAGCTGTATCTAATGACAACACTGTTTACAAGGTATTATGTGAGTGAGACACGCAGAATGGTTAAGAATTTGGGCTCTGGAACCAGATGCCTAGGCTTGAATCAGCCTAGCCCACTTACTGTGTGGCCTTGGGCAGTTTACTTCACCTCTCTGAGCTCCAGTTTTCTCATTTCTGAAATAGGTTCAATAAGAGTCCTTGCCTCATTAGGTGTTTTTTTTGTTTTGTTTTTTTAAACCTGTTTAAAGATTTATTTTTATTGCTTTTAACAGAGAGAGAGAGAGAGATACAGAGACAGAGAGAAGGGGGAGGGCCCAGAACAGTCTCCATAGTTGCACATCATCGGTTTTTCCACATAGTTTCATTCCACAGGTGGGCGCGGGGCTGCACAGGGCAGGAACTGGGCCGGGGTCTCGCCCTGGTGAGAACCGAACTGGGGGCACTCCCCAGTTCAGCATATGGGTCCGCACAGGCCGGGGCCTGGATTCGATCCTCGGTCCCTGGGGCTGCAAAGTGAGCGCTTAACCCACTGAGCCATCCCAGCTTCCCACAGGTGTTGTTTTTAAAATTTATTTTATTGTTTGAGAGAAGGAGAAAGAGAGAAAGAAGAAAAGAGAGGAGGGGAGGGGAAGAAAGAATTGGGAATGGCTCAGAGCAGTTTCCATAGTTGTATATCATTAGTTGTGACATAGTTTCATTCCACACAGGTGGATGTGGGGCTGCGCTGGGCAGGAACTAAACTGGGGGCCTCCCACATGACAGGCAAGACTCTTCACCACCATTCTGGCAGTTACCAGTTGCTCCACAGTTCAGAATATGGGTTTGCATGGGCTGTTCCCGGGAGTCGATCCCTGGACCTCATGGTTGCAAGGCAAGCACCCAACCTGCTGAGCTATCCTGGCATTCCTCATTAGGTCTTTATAAGAATGGAATAAGATAATACATGATAAGACAGCACAGTACCTGGCACGCAGTTATTTTCCTGTAAACACTACTTCTTACTACTACCACTGTTGTGATTATTTTACGGTGAAGGCAGGCCTAATAAACTTTAGGACAAGACATTAAGGGAAGCAGGATTTGAATCCCAAGGCAGTTTTGAACACAATTTTCTATCCTGCACACCAGCTCTTTGCCATTTTCTGGTCTCTGACCTTCTCTCAGGGAATATTTGTCTCCCTTTGGACTACTGAGTCTGCCACGGGCTGAGGACCAAGCTGCTGGGTCTGCTTATTGTCAGTTGGGGAGGAATCCTGGCAGCCTGCTCTGTCCAGCTCAGTCCTTGGTTTCTATGAGTCATGCTCCTCTTATGCTTAGCCCAGCTTAGATCTGGAAGGGGGCTAGGGAGTGGGGCGGGAAGGGGTGATGGGAGGAAAGGGAGGAAGAAGGCAGTAACTCAGCCTCTTTCTGAGTGTCGGTAAGCTTGTTTAGGAATTGTTCTTTAGAGCTCTAGTGTTCTTTAGAGCTTGAGGCCCCACTGTGACCAGACTGCTATCGAGGGAAGGAACCTTTCACCTGGTTCATGTAACCCAAGATGCCTGGTATGTGAGCAGCACTTTCTGAGGCATCATGATGGTTAGAATGTCTCCTCTCCATCTCTTTCTCTCCTAGAGCTTGACTCAGATGGGTAAAAAAATCCCCCCCCCCAAATTCATATTGCTGACATAGGGGAAGGTTGTGGATTCTAGAGGCCCATTGCTCAGAGATTGGACTCCTAGAAATACCTGACTCTCATGAAACAGGTCCCTGATGACTTGCATCTAAGCTGGTGTTTTCCCAGGGATGGTGAGCAGGCCACTGGCACACATGACACAATTTCAGGTGGTATATGGCTGAACATTTTTAAACTTCAATAGTGATGAATTTATTTTAATGTGTTTTAGAAAAAAATACAATTAGTACATGAAAATTGATGATTTCAAGGGTATCATTGCTTAGAACCATGCTGAAGTTGTTTTTTTTACTTGTTAAATTTATTTAAAGTGACATTGATTAGTAAAAATTACATAGGTTCCAGGGAGTTTATTTAAAGAAAAATATTAAGTTGATAGTAATGTAGGCTTTAAGCATGTGGCAAAAGTCATGAAGGTAGTATACAGATAAGGTTTGGGAAACACTGGTCTTAACCAAGTCACGTTGTCTCTTCTAACCAGGATCTGGGGCTTCTGCCTTGGGATTTGTCTAGTAGACATATTAATTTATCTAGTCAACTGTCATCCCAACAGATCAAAACCAAAAGCCTCATTTTTATTTCTGTGTTGAGCTCTTTCTCTGTGCCTCTCTGTGTCTCTGTGTCTCTCTGTCTCTCTCTGTCTCTGTGTCTGTTTCTCTCTCTTCCCAGAAATTGAATTTGTATCCAAAGAAGAAATTCAGAAGAGGAAATTTTCCAAAGAAAATTGTACAACGTGCTATTTGTTTGTTTCTTTGTTTATTTTAAAGATTTTTTTTATTATTTGACAGAGAGAGAGAGAGAGAGAGAGAGAGAGAGAGAGAGAGAGAGAAGGGGGAGGGCCCAAAGCAGTCTCCACAGCTGTACGTCATTAGTTTCAATATAGCTTCATTCCACAGGTGGATGTGGAGCCTTGCAGGGCGGAAACGAATGTGGGGGTCTCCCACATGGAAAGCACCCCACAGTTCAGCATATTATTTGCTACTTATTATAGCAACAAAAAGAAACAACCCAAACAACCAATTATAGGGATTTGGTTAAGTAGCCTGCAAATTTTAATACATTTGGCTGTGATATAGTCACCAAGTTTGACAACTTCACGAATTCTACTGGTACAAGAAAATACTAGTATGGAATAATGTTAAGTGAAAAAGACAGAGTAAATATTAATAGCAGGTACATATTGACTGTGTAAAATGTATATATGACACATATCAGAAGACAACTTTCCAATTTTAAATCGAAGAGGCATTAGACGGCAAGTCCAAATTTATTGAAATTGAATGCCAACTCAGCAATTGGACGTTCTATATCAGCTGAAGTGTAGAAGTGGGAAGTAGGGCATTCAACACTGTTCCCTTCTTTTACCATGAAGACAGAGAGGTGAAGATAGAGCTTGAACTATAATGTAGGCCTTTTCTCTGCTGGTCAGAGCAGACTATAATGAGATTGTGGGGAGAGATACTTGGCTTCTGCATGTCCACTTCCCTGCAAAGACGACCCCTTTCTTCTGTCTCACTGCCAAGAAAGCATTTGGATGGAAGACTCCACTCCCATTCCAAAACAGTGTGTGTTACTGTGTAGAGACCCAGTGTGAGTTCCTTCCTGAGGTTTCTTGGCACAGGCTGTGTGCCCCTCCCCATCATCCAAGGTTTATACTGTAAATATCTGGATGGGGTGAAAAGAAAAGCCAGACCTCCAACCTGGGCCTGGTCTGCTGGAGGCTGAGCCAAGGGTGTGTTGTTGATACAGAGGATAGTTCTGTCCCAAGAGTTTACTGAAGGGTATTATTTTTGCTGGGTCAGGTTTTTCAGCTTTATTCAAGAGACTGAAGACAGGAGGGAAGCAGGATGGGTGTGTCCATGGGATAGCAAGGAAGACAGACTTGTTTTTCTCTTTTCCTGACCAGTTGCTAGCCAACAATAGCTGCTGTTTATTGAGTGCCTACTCTGTGTTGTGTGCCTCAGCATGTTATCTCATTTAATGTTTACAACAGCTTGGCAAAATATCATCCTCTCATTTTACAGTTGGGGAAACTGGCTCAGAGAGAACTTACCCAAGGTCATTTACTTAGGGAATGGTGACTTCAGGAGCCACTCAACAAATACTTATTGAACCACGTATTCTATGGCAAACCTTGTTGCTGGGTGCTGGCCTGCAGCTGTGAGGGTGGTGGGGTGTTACAGACAAGTAAGCAGACAGAGATAGTACAGGGTGGCCCATGATGAGATGGGAAAGAAACTGATGCCCTGGGAGCGTGGAGGATGGACATCCAACAAAGCCAGGGGCAGGAGGTAGGGAGCCAGCCAAGGCTTTCCAGAGGGAGTGATGTCTGGACTGGATCTAGAGGAGGAGCAGGAGTCAGCCAAATGAAGTCCGTGTAGGAAGAAAGTGATCCAAATAGAGGGCAGAGTATTGCAAGGAGCCAAACTCAAGAGAGCATAGGTCTTTGAGAAAGTCCTGTGCGTGCTTGGTTATGGCTGGAGTAAGCTGAGAGAGGAGGCTGAGGAGATAACTGGCCCCGGGGTGAAGGCCCTGGGAACCACAGCAGGAGTTTGGATTGTACTCTGGGTGTGACAAGCGGCCACAGGTGGGTTATGAGCAAGGGAGTGACAAGATCTGATTGGCAGTCTTTTGGGCTCAGTCTGGCCACTGGGTAGAGATTGGGTTGTAAGGAAAGAAGAGTGAAAGTGAGGCTATCATAAGGGTGACTTGGCTTGCGATGCTAGAACCAAGGGAGACAGAATTGGGGTTTGAAAGCTCTACCTGGAATACAGGTGGAGTCTTCCATCCAAATGCTTTCTCAGTGATGGATTCTATGTAAGGGGGGAAAGGA
>PVKE010035611.1:0-16804 GCA_004027555.1 Craseonycteris thonglongyai
GAGTGACATAACTTGTACAACTACAAAGTTTAAATATCAGGTATTTGTAAAATCTGTATTAGAGTTTACTTTCCCATTGTGAAATAATGTTATATTTCATTATACTTTAAGATAATATACTAAATCATTTCTTGTATTTTAAATGTAATATTAAGTATTTGAAAAATAGGAAAATTTGCTACTATGATACAAATTCAAACCCTACTTTTTGAAAAACCTCTAAAATTCAAAAATATGTCCTATGTAGAATCTGGTAGATGAACAAGAGGCAAAAATGGACCATGGTGGCTTCATCAACACACCCTTATCCTCCCAAAAGCTTACTCAGGGGTGACTTAAGGAACCACAAAGTTAAAAGTAGACCTGAAAGGGCAAGCCCATATTCTGTGGTCCATAGGCACTTTCTCTCCACATCCCTCTGAATGTGGTTATGGGGCCTTCTTAAACCCCTTGTCACTTGATCCTGGGTCATAACTGGGTAGAAGCTTTCTGGAATAATAAAAATACTCTTTTGTCTCCCTGTATGCAGAATACATTGATAATGATCTACTGAGCATTGTAGGAGGAAAATCTACCCACTGAATTTTTCAAAATATTTATTTTTAAAATTTTATAAGCAGAAAGAGACCTTGGAAACCATTCAGTCCATTGGATCATTTAATAATGAAGAAAAGTTAAGATACTTGCTCTCTTATAACCATCAAGAAACTTATATAGTGTTATAAACCAGTGTTACCTCAACTTAAAAAAGTCATTTGAAAAGAAGCCACAACAGGTTTCTAATGGGGGTGGGGGAAGGGGAGAGAGAGAGAGAGAGAGAGATACTTGCATTGTGACATAAAAGCTTCTTGCAATAGAACTTGCTTAGCAGTCAGGTGGATGGCTCTCTACTATAAGCTCTTTGCCACTGAATCTTAAATAGTGGCTCTTGTCTTGCCTAACATGTAATAATTTAAAGCATATGCCTAAAATTCATTGTTCTGAGCAGTAAATATATCTGTACCTTTTTCTATATAAACAGTACAATATTTATGGCTATAATACAAGTAATGTTTTTATTTTGATGTCTATCTTTTAAGCTATCAGGAGAAATACTTCACAAAGTGAAACTGCATGACATCTAAACTTTATGCTTGCTTCTATCGAAATATCTGCCTTATAGATTAGATCGGTGGTTGGAGTAATTGGAAAATATTTATACATATACTCTATTGATAAATTTGTTGAAGTTTCCAAATGATGTTAAAGTTTTACTTGCCAGACGTTTTGTAAGAATTCTTGTGATTCTGTGAAAAACCTGGATCCAGTCAATGCTATGCATTCTCTCCTTTGTGGTTAAGTAATACATGCTGCAGTGTTTAATTTGAGGTTATCACTTATCTTTATGGCCATGGATTTGATTTTGATTTTTTGAAATTTATTTACATTTAGAGTAGAAATAGTTTTTATTGTTAAATAGAAGTGTATTCAAAGGCATGTGAATGTAGGATATAGGATGTAAATTGTACATCTTTTAAACACATCTTGTTATTTTCTTTGTTGACTGAATTCTAGGTTTTTACTTGGCAATCTTAAGCATAGTGTTTTATAGTATGAAGGATAATATTCTTTCAACAAGTTTTAATTGAGCACCAATTATGCATGAATTTATACTTCAATGGAGGAGACAAATAAGCAATAGGTAATACAGAGGAGTAAATTTTGTGTTATGTTAGGGTATCATATGTGATAATGGAGATAAGAAAAAGAAGAGCAGAGTAATGAGAATCTGAAGTCTACATCTATGTACCAGTATATGAGGAAAGCTTGATGTCATTTGTAAAGGGTGTTTCAAACTTCACGCAAGATTTGAATTTTTAGTCATTTGTGCGGTAAAGTGTTGTCAACGAAAAAAAAGAGCGTGACAGCTTCAGGATTATTAAAAATGGAGCGCTACATGAAAGAAAAACGCGTTTTCATTGTTAAGCAATGAAAATTTACAATTTTTAATTAAAAAACCTGTGTTTTCTATCAAAATTACTTCTTGCATGAATTTTGGGACACCTTTTATATTGGATAGTCAGGATAAAATTTGAGTAAAAACTTGAAGGTTGCGAAAGTTAGTTCAGCAGGTACCTGAGGGAACAATGTTTGCAGCGGAGAGCATAGCCACACACAATGCCTGAAGCTTGGTGTATGTTGGGCATTAGCTCCACAGCAAGAAAGAGAATATGGCAGAGGGAGAGAGGACATACCAAGTAGAAGGGAAGGTCAGAGAGGTGGTGATGGAAAATATCAGACAGGGCCTTGAAAGCCACTGTAAGGATTTTGGCTTTACCCTAAGGGAAATGAAGTGTTATGGTGGGTATGGAGCAAAACACCCACCTTCAAGGAGCCTGTCTGTTTCTGTTCTCCTGTGACTCTCAAGCTATCTCAGTTCTATTGCTGCACACATTTTTTTTTAATATATTTTTATTTATTTATTTTTGACAGAGAGAGAGAGAGAGAGAGAGAGAGAGAGAGAGATACAGATACAGAGAGAACTGAACTGGGGGAACTCCCCAGTTCAGCACATGGGTCCGCACGGGCTGGGGCCGGAATTCGATCCCTGGTCCCTGGTGCTGCAAAGTGAGCGCTTAACCCACTGAGCCACCCCGGCTTTCCCTGCTGTGCACATTTATTATTCATTCAAAATGGTATATATAATGCATAGTACATTTTTAACATGATTTTAAAAATATTAAAGTTCCAAATATATTAATGTTAATATCTGGACTCATAGATATTTTGTTAGTTTATCTATTATTTGTCCAGTAATATATTCAACACTTAGTGACTTATGTCTTTATAAATGACAAAGCCAGATCCCTCTTATTATTCTTCATTTTCAAAAGCAACCAGATTTTTAGGTGAATATTGCACATTTTCTCTTAACTTAGGTAACAAATAATTAAAATACACTGCCTATCATTTCAAATCCTTGCCCTCTTTGGTAGAAATACAGTATTATGGCCAAACTCATTCCAATGTATTCTTTTTGTTTGTCCTTTAGCTCTTAAAAATCCATTAAAATTTCAAACCGGTAGACCTCATGATTAGTCAACTACGTATGCATAATTTAAAAATCAAATATATGACTGAAATGGGAATCATGTTAACGCTGAGAAAAGAGGTAGGGAAGACTGACAGACAGTGACTTTACTGTACTTTCATTAAACATTTGTCTGAGATCAAACATCAGTAGAACCTAAGTCCCTCAACGAGATTTTTTTCCTAGTTATAAGATGGTCAAGATTACTTGTGTAGCATACTTCTCCAGGGTTTTCCTCGTTCAAGTCTGATTGTGAAATACTTCAAGTTTTGTTTCTGAAGTGAAATAAAACTTGGCCTTGTGTAACTAAACAACAGCAAAAATAATTTTCATTTAGAATCTCATTATGAGAGTAAACCATTGGAGCTACTATAAACCTCCTTTCCCAGAATATTATCTACAAACAATGATAGGAGTTTTAAAAAAATGTATTGCTATTTTAACAGTAGAGGAAAATTTACGTATTGTATATCATGGATCATATAATTTTATAAATTATTACATGGAATTTGGCCATCTTGGAGAACTACAAGAAAATAGTAAAAATTACTATAGCATTGGAATACATTTTTCACTGCCACTACTTAAAATCATTTAAATGTCTTTCACTTCAATTGCTGCTGTCTCTTACTTCCAAGTTGTCTTAACATGAACATTGTCATACATATTAGAAAAAATAAATCCTTTCTATTATCTAAATTTGATTGTATACACCTGTTATAGCTACATGAAGTGTCAACAGTTTTTATTGTAAATATAAAATACTTTCTTCCATGTTTAAATTCCAAACAGTGTGTTTAGAAAGTAGTGACTTTAAGGATTATTTAACCTGGGACTTTAAAATGATTTGAAAAAAACATTAATCAAGGAATTTATACAACAGCCTTAAGGTTTAAAAAGCCAATCATATACCCCACACAACCCTCCAATAAACTTATTTAAAATAAGATTTTTCTTTTTAAAAATATAAAAAGCATACACTAGAAAAGTTTAAGTAACCGCTAGTTATTGAAAAAGGCAAGAGAAATATATTGCAGTGCTACTAACACCCCCTGCCAGGTCTTTTCATCGTACCTTACTAAAGACGCTCATTGTGAAAGACAGAAATTACTATTTTTCTTTACTTCGTAAAATATACGTCTAAGGTTTCCTTGTGGTTAAGTTCCATCTTTTGGTTCTATTGCCATGACTCTAGTATATATAGTTCTTCAATATAATTGCATTGACAACATGTTGAAAATGAAGGATAGACATTTTGATGGGTGAAATTGAAATATTCTTTCTCTACATACATAACTAAAACCGTGGAATGAAGAGCAAATAGAGATAACTTCTTACAGGTAATCCATGCTTACTGCATTCCTGAGCCAAACTCTGTATGACATGCTGGATGTGTAAAGATATATAAATCCTAGTCTCTGATCTCAAAAGCTCCTCATCAAACCATGTGCAAACTATAGTACAGGAGCACTATCCTCGAGTATAGAGTCTGTACTATGGATTATAAAATCAATGTTTTATTTAATATATCTGCCTTTTCAGTTTTCCATGGGAATTCTATTATTTCTGCAGCAGTTCTTACTTTTCCTTCACAGCTACTAGAGGTGATTGGCAGGAACTGAAAATGAGCTTTGTGTGTATTCATAAATTCTGGGGATTAGTAATATGGAATGGAAAGATTATGTGAAGTACAGGTTTTCATACATAGGCTGAGCCCTCTTAAAAATGCTCCCCATGGTGAGCAGAATACAGATATAACTAAAAGGCATATTCTGTTATAGTATGTTCACAGGCTGTTTTGTATTCTTATATATGTCTAAACCTTTATTTTTCAGTCACCACTATTTAAGAGTCATACTGGATATAGTCAAAAGAAGCAAGACAACATATTTGGGGTAGGGAACAAATAAGTCAGGAGTAGAAATCTCTGTGATAAAGAAACAGTATGTCTGTATTTTGTGGTCATGTTGCTCATTGACTTTGTAATAGAATGCAATAGAATGACTTGGCACCAATAAATTCAACATTTCCTCCACAATATTTAAAAAGATTTCTTAGATAATTTTAACTAATATTTTCCTAACCTTTATGGAGCAAAATGTGCAACAATAGTTCCTCTATTGAGAGGAAAGGGAGAGAAGATAAAAGAAAAATATTATTCTGTTAATTTAAAATTATAAAGTCTCTGGTGTTTGAGAAAAGGTAGTGCTTGCAGAAATGACATTCCTACCTTGAAATGCTGCCATTTTTCCGTTTCCAGATCAGATAGGTGTTTATTAACAATTCTATGCTTTTACCAGCACCTCAGGACACCGAAGTTTTCCTTCTAACAAATTGTGACAATTTGTGATTTACTATAGAAAAAAAAAACCTGTTTTATACTCATTTTGAAAATTTTGCTGGTGTTTATGGTAAAATAATGTTTGTCTGTTGAAAATAAATGTGCATTAAAATAGTCTTATGATTTTGATGTTTCAAAATATAACTTCAAATTTTGCCTCATACCAAATTTTTCTATATTGTAGTAACTATAAAACAGAAAATTTTAATATTTGCCTTTTTGAAAAATAATAAATTTTAAATTTAGAATAAATGTGTAAATTCCAAAACTTCAGATTGCATTTAAAAAACCTATCATTATGTTTAGAGAAATACTATTGTATCTACAAACATCATAGTGAATTTCTATGAACTAAATTAAAGAAACTTTTTGGATTTTATTTTTATTGTTTTTGACAGAGAGACAGAGACAGAGAGAAGGGGGAGGGCCCAGAGCAGTCTCAAAAGTTGCACGTCATTAGTTTTCTACATAGTTCCATTTCACATAGGTGGGCACAAGGCTTCACAGGGTGGAAATCTGGCTGGGAGCCTCCTAGCCAGGAGCTAGTGGCCTCTAAACTGGGGGCCTCTCACATAGGAGGCTTGCCCTGGTGAGAACCAAACTGGGGGCACACCCCAGTTCAGTATATGGGTTCACACAGGCCAGGCAGAATTCAATCCTCAGTCTCTGGGGCTACAAGACACTCATCCCACTGAGCCATACTGGTATCTCCTTAAAGAAACTTTTTGTAAGTAATTCATGCTATAGTTTAAGAGAACTTGTCTTATTTTTTAATTTTTCTTTTACAACTTTAATATATAATTTGCTATTATATAGTTACTTTAGTCATAAGCTTTTAAAATTATATTTTTATTTTCAAATTTGTCTTCAAATTCCTCAATTACATTTTAAATACATGCCAATTCAACCAAACTATATATTCATTAGATCATGTACTTGGAATATGCTATGGATAAGACTGTCTTTGACTTTTTTTTCTGGAGTTCTGAAGAAACATGTGATTGATACTTTTTTAATTGTCATATGTTTCAAACATTGAAATTTTTTTTGACCAATATAATTTTAATATTGTAAGACATTTTTAAGATTAGTTTAAAATTTATTAATTCTTTTATTACTTTAAAGTAACAATATAATAAATTATAGATCAAGGTATTTGTTGAAGAGTTCAATTATGTGTAAGGTATTTATAAATAATACAGATGTTCCCCTAAAAAGCCTGATAAATTTATTTGTCTATAAGAATAAACTTACATTGCATGTAAACACTAATTTTATTTTTTGAAAATCCATATAATATTTGGAATAAAGACATAAGCAAACAGCAAAACTTATGTATCCCAGACAACACATTATTTTGGAGCAACATTTAACAAACGATTTCTAAATCATGGAAGATTTTATTGAACAAAAGCAAATAACTTATGATGATTACATTTTTAAAAATATATCATCCTATTTTCTTAAATTCTTTTGCTTAAGAGGCCAGTGATTTTTACTGTTATTGTCAATGTCATCAGCTTATTTTGTCTGAAAATTGGTAGTTCTGAAGCTCTCAGGATCTCCTGTGGACTCTTTCCCTGTTGTTTTGGTATAAAATTATGTGTTTTTATTTGTTTGGTGGATAGTCATATTGATAATCCTCAACGTGGTATAATTATCAAAGCAGAATTTTAGAGGCAAATATATTCAGTACAAGTTCAAGCATTGACAGGTACTTAATTATATGGTATTGTATGAAGGGTATTCAAATCTCACTTTTGTCTTTTACAAAATTAAGATAAGTTGTTACAAGAAGGCTTTTGAATTATCTCCCTAACAAACCTGTATAAACACTGATCTTTCAGTTACTCAGAAAGAAAAAGAAAATGATTTTTTTTAGAAAAGACATGTGATCAAAAAGAAGGGGAAGAAGAGAACAAAAGGAAAACTAGTGTTGTATACTAATATTCAATCACCAAGTTTCTCTTTCTTGTTCTCAAAATAGGAAATTTGGAAATTTTCATGATTCTGACATTTGTCTGCAAGGTAGACACGGTGAAAGACCAATGACCTCTTCTTGACTCATTCTAGTTGGTTGTTGGGGCAAATTTTACAATTAATTAATCTAATTAGAAAATATTGAGTATCAATCATGTATCAGATATTGTTCTAGGAATTGGGTATATGAAAACCAAAAATGTTTAGCCACACAGCTTTTAAATTTTTATGAGGAGAGTCAAGAAACAAAGTTAACAAGTAAGATAAATAATGTCAGATGCTGATGAGAGTCTTGGAGAAAAACAAAGAAATCCTGAGGATTAGGGAATTCAAATTTCAAATGGATGATTTTCTGGCAGTTAAAGATGGCTGCAAACTCTTTCCCACCCTCCCATCCAGGATTGGAGAATCTGGTCTGCCTGTGAGTACTTTGACAAGGAAATGTGGCAAAAATCATGCTCTACCATTTTTGGGCTCAGCCTTTAAGAAAGTTGGAAACCTTTGCTTTCTGCCTCTTGGAGGTCCTGTCTTAATAGAAGCCATCTATTAAGCCTCACGATGCTGTGAGACAGCTTAAAAAGCCACTAGGAGAGACCACCTGAAATGAGATATTCCTAGGAAGTCCTCAGCTGTTCCAGGTGTGCTAATTGGGCACCATACATGCATGTGAGGAAACCATCTTGCACCTCCCGCTCAGTCAAGCGTTCACTGACTCCAGTCCCATTTACATTTTAGCTGAAACTGCTTGCACAATCTCGAGTAAAAGCTCTTCAGTAAAGCCACAAATGTGAGAAGTTATATTGTTCAAACTCATGCATTTTGGGGATGGCTTGTTAGGCAACGATGGGTAACCCAAAAACAAACAAAGAACATTTTGAACAAATTTAAAAGTTGCGAGGGAACAAGTCATGCCAATTTGGATGTTAATTGGTCTTTTCACTAAGCGGGAAGATGAAAGTTTTAACAGGACCTCTAAACATCATCTGAACAAGCCATAGGTTTTCTACAGAATCTCACAGGGGTGTGGACTCAGACCAGTCTGGGTGCTTCACTTCCTTTTCTTCCAGGATGGCTCTGATTGCACATCAGAATCATGTCTCCACCTGTTCCCTCACCCTAAGGGACTTATTATCACAGTTAGGAGACTATGATTCTAATCATTATTGAAGCAATTAACTCTTCTGCCTTAAGGGAATAAGTTTAATTAATCAAATGTTAATGCCAAGTCATGGTGACCAGTATAGAATGTTCTGTAATTAGTGACATATTTTTTAAAAAACAATCTGAGGTGTAAATACTAATATTAAAAAAAAATTTATAATAAAATATTTAAGAAAGAAAACTCCTTATTTTTCTGGAAAATTCACAATACATAGGCTTTCAGTGTTAGTGTTCAGTAATCACTTGAGAAATTGCCTGTATGTAATTAACCTTCCCTCCTAAGTTTGTGGAGATCATACCAGTAAATGCATTGAAATTCTTGGCACTGTTTCTAATGCATTAGATCTGTTCAAAAAATTCTTATCGATGGTGCTTATTTATAATTGCATACTTTGTTTAATAAGGTGTTCAAAATTCTGAGAGTAAATCCTTCTTAATCCCTGTATAACATGTATATCTAGTTTGTCAACTCTTTTTAAAGCATGTGAGGAAATTTAATAAGGTTTTACATAATACTGCATGGGTTTCATATGTTGCTACATTTGTACATCACAATCCACTGAAGCACTTGATAAAAACAGACATTTTCAACAGAGGAGATCCTGGGGATCTCTATTTTTTACAAAATTCTGGTTATTTTGGAACCCAGCCACAAAATTAGGAAATATAAAGAAAGTCTTCAAATTCTATGTATTCTTTTTCTTTTTAAAAGATAGTCTCAAAATTAGGACTTGATTTGTTTGTGCATGGAGTTATAGCAATGGCTAAAATGTTTAACACTGAAACCTGTCATTTGAGTGTATCTTGATAATGCCACTTTGTCCAAATTATTCAAATGTTTACCTTAACTATACTTTGTTAGAGTCAGGAATATACTTAAATACGATGCCAATAAAAATTTAAGTAATATTTGAAGATTATTTATTATACTCTGGTGTGCTTTAACAATATAGATGGTCGGGATGCTGGGATGGCTTCATGAGTTGAGCGCTTGCTTTGCAGTCCCAGGGTCCAAGGATCCAGTTCCGGTCCCAACCCCGGCCTATATGGACCCAAACATGGAACTGGGGTGAGCTTCCGATGTGGGAGGCCCCCGGTTTGTAGCCTGGCTCATGGGAGCGTGTCTCCCATGAAGGAGGCCCCCAGCCGGTTTATGCCCTGCGCAGCCCCGTGCCACCTGTGTGGCATAAAATTATGTCAAGAATGGATAACATACAGCTATGGAGACTGCTCTGGGCCCTCCCCCTTCTCTCTGTCTTTCTTTCTATGTGTCTCTCTGTCAAAAACAATAAAATAAATCTTTAAATAAAAGACCCTTCCTTTATTAAACAAACAAAATACAGATGATCATATCATTTACTAAAGGGTTACCTATTAGAAATTTTGTTTGCTATAAACTGTACAGTATAAAGCATTCTCTAGAAGCACAATTTTGAACTATTATATTATTGTCATCTTTCTAGTATACTATACTTTGCACAAGGACATTTATTTCTACTACTATTTGAATAATTTTGAATGCTAAGCCAACTGCCACTCTTTGATTTTGCTGATGAATTCTGTGGTTCTGGTGGCAGAGGTTAGGAAGCAGCTTGGGTTCTTTTTGTTTTTTAGTCTATTTTTTTAAATATTGTTATTTTTAGATTAATTTGACAAACCATATATTGGTTTCAGGTGTGCAGCATTAGTGATGAGACATTTACATAACTTACAAAATCCTCTTCTAATACATGTGGTTCCCATCTGATACCATTTATAGTTATTACATTTTTATTTATTATATGCCCTATGCTGCACTTTACATCCCTGTGACTATTTACTGATTATAAATTTGTACTCCTTGATTGCTTTCCCTTTTTCACCTACCAGCTCCAGCTCTCCTCTCATCACCCCCACAAATCTAGTACCCATCTGGCACCAAACACTATCATTGCAACATTACTGACCATATTCTCATCCTATACTATATACCCCTATAAGTATTACTTCGTAACAGCCAAACTGAACTCTCCATTCACCTCTCATATTTCACCTACTCTCCCATCCCTCTGCCCATCTGGCAACAAACTGAATGTTTTCTATATCTGTGAATCTGTTCCTGTTACACTTGTGAATTTTCTTCTTTGGATTTCACCTATAAACGAAGTGAATTTGCATCTGTCTTCCTCTGTCACTCCACCCAGTGCAATACCCTCCATGTCTTTT
This sequence comes from Craseonycteris thonglongyai, assembly GCA_004027555.1. Classification (NCBI taxonomy): domain Eukaryota; kingdom Metazoa; phylum Chordata; class Mammalia; order Chiroptera; family Craseonycteridae; genus Craseonycteris; species Craseonycteris thonglongyai. Next base: position 10,758 of record PVKE010035611.1, read on the forward strand.
TTTGTTGTTGTTGTTGTTGTTTGTTTTGTTTTTTTAATATTATTATATTTTATTGTTAAATTTAATGGGGTGACATTGGTTGGTAACAATTAGATAGTTTCCCGATGTACAACTCCACATCACATCACCCATGTCTTTTGATTTAAACCTTTAATCTCTATAACTTGAAAGCAACTGTTGATAGACATGTAGCCATTGCCCTTTCATCATTTATAATTTTTGCTTTTTCCTATCTTAAAGAAGGCTCTCTAGCATTCCTTAAGGTATTGGTTTGGTGGTGAACTCCTTCAGATTATTCTTGTCTGGGAAGCTCTTTATCCTTCAACTTTGAATGAGAGCCTTGCTGGATACATTAATCTTGGTTGTAGATCTTTGGTTTTTATCACATTGAATATTTTCTCCAGTCCCTTCTGGCCAGCAAAGTTTCTGATGAGAAATCAACTAAGAGTTGTATGGGTGTCCTCTTATAAATTACTACTTGCATTTCTCTTGCTGCTTTAAGAATTTTCTCTTTACATTTTGTTGTTTTAATTATGACATGTCTTGATGTGGGCCTGTTTGGGTTCCTCGTGTTTGAGACTCTGTGTTTCCTGGGCTTGTATATCTGTACTTCCTTCACCAGGTTAGGGACATTTTTAGTCATTTCATCAAATAAATTCTGTATACCTAGCTGTTTCTCTGCTCCCTGTGATACGAGTGTTGTTACACTTGATGTTGTCCCATAGGAATCCTAGACTCTGCTCTTTGTTTTTGGGATTTTTTGTATTCTTTTTTTCTTGTTGTTCTGACTGGGTCTTTGCTGTTACCATTTCTTCCATATCACTGACTTGCATCTCTGCTTCATCTAGCCTGGAGATCCCTTCTAGTCCATTCTTCACTTCCTTTGTTGTAATCTTCATCTCTTTTTGGTCTCTTTTTATTGTTTCTGCTTCCTCTCTTTTTGTTGAAATTTTCATTAAGTTGCTTGAACATCGTTATAACCATTGTGTTGAGCTTTGTCTCTGGTAAATTCTTTGCCTCCATCCCATCTGGTGTTTTCTGCTATCCTTTCTTTTCAGATGCATTTTCTTTGTTTTCTCATTCAGCCAGCCTCGCTGTTTTTGGATATTCTGCTCCTTAACCAGACAGTCACTGCTGTGGTTTTGTTCTGTGGCTCACTGCTAATGCAGGGGTGGGGAGCGGGGAGGCTGAGGTCTATAGGCAAAGGTGAAGGTGACTAGTGCCTTTGTTTTCTGTCTGGTGCTGAGAGCAATGTGGGCAGTGCCGGCTTATGCGTTTCTGTGTTCTGTTTACCCGGAGGTCCCTGCCTTATGTTTCAGGATCGGTTGTCTTCAATGTTGATCCCACTGACAGGACTGCTTAGGCCAGAGATGCAGGCCCGTAGCTTTTTTTTTTTTTTTTTTTCTCTTTTCAGTCCTGAGAGAGGGCAGGCTGCTACTTGTCACTGCTCCTGTCACTCTTCCTCTCAGAACTGGAGTGAATTCTGGCGGTGGGGCCTCACAGCACCTGTGTCTCTGTAACTCCTGGGGCCAGAGTGAGGTTTCCTTGTGGTGTCTCCTTGTGGTGTCTCCTTGTGGTGTCTCACAGCCCCAGCCTCTGGGCCTCTTTTTCTCTGTCCCGAGGGCCGAGTGGGATCCATAATGTTCACCAGCCACCTTTTTTCTCCCCACTCCTCCAGCTGTAGAGTTCCAAGCAGGGACCTGCACACTGTCCACATCTCTGCATTTCTCTCACTTTGCTCACCAGCAGGTACTTCTGTGCCATGAGCAGGTCTCTTAGCTGTTTGTATGTTGTGTAGGGAATCCTCCACTGAATTAGATGTTTTATTTGTTGTCATCGCCAGGGGAATTTTGCAGGAGTCTCTCTCACTCTGCCATCTTGTTGCTCCTAGCTTGAGTTCTTGATGAAGAGAAATACACAGTACAATAACCATAACTCTGGAAAGATTTACTGGAAAGCTGAACCAAAAATACAAAATGAAACAAAAAATAAACACAGCAACACTAATGACAGAAATTCTGTGTAGGACAGAAAAGAAAATTACCTGTCTTTTACCTTGGATGTAGTTGAAGAAGAAAATGATCTCAAAATTTGACATCACTGCCAGCTCCCATATGAGTTAGTGACCTTAACCTCTGCTACCTTTAGAGATTGAAAAACTCAAGTCTTAGATTTAATTTAGAGGAAGTCATCGTAAATTTCCAAAGATTGCCATTGTATAGACCATATTTTCTAACAAAAATGTAATTAAGGTACAAACAATAAACAGAAAAATAGAAAATCTCTTATATTTTTGAAATTAAAACAAAAAGGTAAACATATATATGTGTCAAAAAGAAATCACAATAGGCTTTAGAAAATTCTTACAACTGAACAATAACAAAATTTATATATTAGAACTTGTGGAATTAACTCAAATAAATTCACAAGGGAACTATTATCTCTATATGTCTTTATTAGAAAAGAAAAGCTAAAAATGAGCTCAGCATCCATTTAAGACATTATAAAATGTATAGCAAAATGTACCCATAGAAAGTAATACAGAAAACATTTAAAAATAGAAATTAATGAAACAAAAGGATCATGCCAAATGGGTTATTTAAAAAGAAAAGTAATATAGAAAAACCATTAGAATTATTTATTATGAGACCCATTAACACTATTCACTAAGTACCTGTATATATGGGCCTCTGTTTTCTGGAAACTTGATAGAATTACACTTTTTATTCTGTGTGGTTGAGGGGGAGACATAGGACTCTTCTGAGACATTGGACTGTGAGTAGAAACAACACGCATCACTTGCAGCCCAGAGTATTTAATTTTCAATGTGAAACTTTCCTGCTGTTTTTAATTCTGATGCTTTGACTGTCCATATTCAAGATGATGTCTCCAATATCAGCCCGAGACTCTGAATGGGCTATAATAGGGAGAGAGTCCCACCGCTAACCTGGGATGGAAATATAGCCTGTGTGATGTTTTAACTAATTGAAAAAATGTTGTTGTTGTTTTCATTTTTGTAGCAAACACAGAATATAAAACATAGGTTATCCTGACTGATACACTTCAAGAACAGAGAAAGAGAGACGCAAGGGGGAAGGAGGGGAAAAGAGGGAGAAAAGGAGATAGGAAGAAAGGAAAGAAAATTGAAATCATCAGGGAAAACAAAATATGTACAGATGATGAATAAATTAAAAATGCTATAAAATGTATGTACAATTTTACCATAAAGTTTAAATATTATATTAAATTTATAAATTTCTATAAATATTGAACTTAGCAAACAGACTTTGAAGAAAGAGAAAACTTGATCAGTTGTATAACCAACAAGCAAATTAGATCAATAGTTAAAACTCTTTTCATGAACTATAGTACACAAGTGGCCTGGATGGTTTTACTGGCTGGTTCTATCAAATATTTACTGTGCAGGTAAACTTTATGCAGACAGTCCCAGGGTTTCAAAGAAGGAGATCACTTCGCAAGACTAGTAGTATAAACTTGATTCCAAAACAAGAAAGCAAAAATTCGATGTCAGTCATATATACTTATTAACATCAATGTCCCTATCTGTACTCTTCAGATTTTTAACCGCATCTTAAGTTCCTTTGTTTCAACTTCAATCTATTTTACCACTACTGGCTTCTTAGATTTTCCTCAGATACTCTATGCACACGCCTGCCTCAGGATATTAGAATTTACCTTTCCTCTGTTGAAAACCATCTACTCCCAGATAGCCTATTGGAAGGCTCATTTACCTCTTTCACATATTTTTAAATATGTCAGCTCAGTTATTCCTTCCCTGAAAATTGAAGTATTATTCCAATATTTCCTGTCCCTCTTCCCTCTTTTGATTTTCTTCTCTGCACTCTTTCCAATCTCACATACGGTACATTACTTCTCCATCATTCTTATTACTGCCTCCCATCCCTAGAATAAAAGAAGAGATTTTGTTTATTTACTTACACAGATCCAGCAATTAGCATAGTGTCTGACACCTGCTGAGGGCTCAATAACTATTTGTGGAATGAATTGATAAATGCAAAAGTATTGAACAAAATGTTAGCATGACAAATACAGCAATGTACTGAAAAATACAGTATGACTCAGTGGGATTTTTCCCAAGATTTTAAGTTTAGTTTAAATTAGAAAAATTCTATGAAATGGCAGATAAAAAGAAAAAAATAAAATTATTTTAACAGATGGGAAAAAAAATCATGTTATGAAATTGAAAGTTTAAGAAACCTTAACCAATGAACTAACAGCAAACATTACATTTAATGGTAAAACATGTCAGGTGTTTTTTTTAATATCAAAAACAAGAAAAGGTGCTTTTAGCATTATTCTACTCCTCTCACTGCATTTTACCCAACAGAGTAAGTCAATAGAAAGATAAATAAAAAGATACAAATAATGAAAAAAATAAAGAAATAAAGCTCAAATTTTTCACAGATGGTAGGATTACTAATATAACAAACTTAAAATAATTCACAGGATGAAAATAATTTCGAGAATCAAAGAATTTTGCAAATTTTCTGTGATACAAAGTCAATATAAATACCAATCAGAATCCCAATGAGTTAAATTGTGAAATCAGAGCAACTATTTCTAAAATTTACATGGTAATATAAAAGAGCCATGAATAGCATGATACACATGAGGAAGATGAACAAATTGGGGAAGTTTCTATACCACAGACCAAGACATACATACTATAAGGAAGGCAGTGTGGTGTGGCCTACGGATACACTAATAGACTGATAAAAACAGTGTGGACAGCCCACAAACAGACCCAGACCTCTCTGGATACTGATAATGGCAAGGTGATATTGTAGGGTGGCAGAAAAAGAATCAACACACTGCTAAATGGTGCTAGGAAAATTTCTCAATGAATAAATTGTCAGCCTCTTGTCACTCTCCCTTGTCAATGGCTTTTCCATGATCCACCATTGTGTTCATCTCTGTTCTCGGCTATTTTCCATACTTTTCTTCTTGTTGGTTTAGATTATTTTCCTGTTATTTATTTTGGTGTATTTGGGGAAATGAACAAAGGCAAAGGCTTGTGTTTACTTCAGAATGTTTAAATGGAAGTAAATTAATCCTATTTCATCTTTTTTAAAAATATAGACTATCTCAAGTGCTTTTATTTTCTTTGAAATTTTCATATTAGGATATGTCAAACTATAACCCCATGAAAGATTGGACAAAGGCTAATGTTTCAGTGTGTTGAACATCTCATAAATCCCTTTATTATTATTATTTTTATGTGAAAGTAAAGACATAGTACAAGTATTAATTCATTTGAGAAAGTACAACCAGGAACTATGAAAACCACTTCTTTGTGTGTGTAGGTGGTGTCTACAGTATGTCAATTCTGTGTTCAGTATTTGAACCATCGGCTCTATTTGAGAATCAGTGGCCCTATTCTCATAACATCTGGTATTGAAAATGTTTCTGGTGTAAAGTAGTCTTTCTTGTTTTTATAGAGATTTTTCTCCAGAAAGGTATTTTCTACATAGCCAGCAGGTTCCGTCCTATTCTTTCACTGATAATCATGGAATAGAGTGGTTTCTCATTTGAGGTGCAGTGAAAATGTGGTGATGGGGGGGCAGCAGAATCCACAGCATTCAAGGATAATGATTGGGAGTATATTCTGCTCCCGGGAGCATGGTTTCTATGGTGACGCTGCTGCTCTGCCAAGGCTGTTTCTCACTGTGGGTGGAAAGAAGCTCCCCTGCCAGCAACTACGTGGGATTCTGGCAGCTGGAGAGAATGCTGAAATGATGCGCTGCTTCCCCAGATGGGAGCTCTGAGAGTCTTCATTTAAATCCAATCTTCAACTCAGGCCCTGTGGAAGAGTGAGGTAATTAGGATGTAGCCCATTACATGCACAAAATGTGTAGAATGAGGTACTTAAAGTTTCTTACTTTGACTAAAAGTTTTGTAGAGGATCAGGAATTAAATTAACAGATTCTAGCCTGACCTGGAAGTAATAAAGGTTTAGAGGAATATTTATTTGTCAACAGCAGTAATATAATTCTGAACAGTTTAAA